>CABHPH010138576.1:0-40284 GCA_902168325.1 Peromyscus nudipes | reverse complement strand
CTTGCCCCTGATTGGACCTGATGGGAATTGCAGTGAAGTATGGGTTTTCCTTCTTAAGCCCTTGCAAAACTTGATTTGGGGCCATTTTTCTGGGGAACCAGAGATGGACCTAGCCAGAGCCCATGCCCTGTCTAGTATTTAATTAAAGCTCGCTTCAAATTTGACTTTAAATTGTGGTGGTTGTCTTATTCTCAACCCATACGATTAACAAAACTACTGAACTAAACTACTCCTTAGGCAGAAAGATTTACTGGGGATCAAACTGCTAAGGCTGTATCTTGGTAGGAGTAGGGATCCAGTAGGTAGGTGGGGGTAGATGGGTAGGGGGGCAGAGAGAAAAGCAAAATGGTGGAGAAGCAAGCAGAGTCTATATGACAGCCAGAAGGATGGGAATCTGAGCTGATACAGGGAACTAAGTGCCCTAGCCTGAGGTGGTTGAATTCTGGGGGAAGGTTAAGGTGGTCCCTGGAGGACCTGGTAAACAGGAATCTGCTTCAGGAGTTCTGTTTTTTTCTGGTAAACAGAAACCCTTAGGATTGTTTAACTGATAACAGTCCTTCTGTTTGCTAACCAGAGTCCTTTCATTTGAGTAATGTCACCAGTGTTTGGGGGTTGGGAGTGAAGCTTTGGACCTAACAAGCCTCTAGGATCACCCCTCCAAGGACCCAATCCTTCAAAATGATACTTATTCCAACTGGATAGAGAATGCTTAATGCTTTACCAAAACCTATAATGAAGATCAGGAAGGCCACACTAGGTAGCTATTTACATTTAAATAAGCTAGAATGAGTTACAATCAGAAATCAATTTCTTTCCTGGGCTGCCATAACCACATGTGAAATGCTCAATAGCTGGCTGTGGCCTAGTGGATACCCTCCTGGTTAGCACTAATCTAGAACATTCTTCACAGCCAAGACAGCTTTGTTGGACAGCACTGGAACTGGAGATAAGCCAAGGAAACAAGAGGGAAGATCTCCTGGCAGAGCCCATTGTCGGTTCTGCCTGCTTCACCCCAGACAAAACGAAATGTCTCCTTTAAGAAAAGCAATAGAGGATGGTGTGATCTCCAGGTCTGCTGGTGTTTATGTGTCAGCCATGAAGACCAAGACTTTGCAGGAGTTCTGGGAAAGCAGATGAAAAGTAATTGAAGATGTGCTAGATAGAAATGATAGAGATAGATAGATACATAGGTAGGTAGATAGGTAGGTAGGTAGGTAGATAGATAGATAGATAGATAGATAGATAGATAGATAGATAGATGATATAGATAGATAGGTGGATAGATAGATAGATAGATGATAGATAGATAGAGAGATAGATGATAGATAGATAGAGGTAGATAGATAGATATAGATGATAGATGGATAGTTAGAGATAGAGACAGATGATAGATAGATAGATAGATAGATAGATAGATAGATAGATAGATAGATATAGAGAGATAGATAGATAGATATTCAATATATATCAAGGAAGATTGATCCTAAAATTACAGCCACTAGCTGTAATTTGGGAACCTTGGGGACCATATCTCAATTGAAGGCTAACCCAAGAGTAGAAGATGTCCTACAGAGTCTTTAGCTTAGACTCAAATCAGCCCTGATTACATGGGATAGCTGCCTTAGTCTACCTGGCCATGATAAGGTAGTATGACTTCTGTGTAGAAGATAACCAGATCTGAGGTGTCGACAAATTGAAGTTTTAGGGACATTTAATCTACAACCATTTTATTTTTTGCTTTTCAACTTAACTTCGTATTGTGATTCTTGAAGCATGTAATTAAACATTTTAAAATTTTCAGTGGTTCTCATGTATCAGCCAGGTGTGTAGATTAATGTCAGGGTCTTCAATTCTACTCCATTGATCCACATATCTGTTTTTATGCCAATATCAAACTGTTTTTATTACTATAACTCCATAGTAGAGCTTGAAGTCAGGGATGGTGATGCCTCCAGAAGTTCCTGGGGAGAGGGGGAGGTGAAAGGAGGGGAGGAAAGGGAACTGTAGTTGGTATGTAAAATGAAGAAAAATTAAAATAATATATAACAAACTAAAGTTAAAGCATCTATAGATGTTAACCACACTATCAGCAGAATTTCAATAAAGACTTAATAAAGTCTAATACTAAAATTCTTAAAAAAAAAGAATAAATGGGGAACTACTCACTTCTCTTGCTTCCCTGTGCTGTGTTTTCCTTTCATGATCTTTGTCATATTTAAAATTTTATGCAGAACTTACCACCTCATTAAACACTGACTTGCAAGCACCAGAGAGTGCTTGATTTACTGCCCAGTGGGCAGCACAGCTTTGGACATAGAGAAAGAACTCAGCTATTGTGAAACAGAAACCTAAAACCGTCATTCACAAGCCCATTTTGTAGATGAGAAAAATTAGGGGAACCTCACTCAGAGAGATTTGCAGTTAGCCAAAGGCCAGAAAGCTGCTAGTTAATGAATGAGTCCAGAATGTGGTCTGAAAACATGGTCTTATTTTTCTTTACCCTGTTGAATTTAACAACACAGAAGAGATAGAACCCTCTCCTGTGGCTCTAAGTCCGTGTTGGGATCCTGTGGTCTGTAAGATCTTAAGATCTGTGGGGCCTACTTAGGCAAGTAAGACCTATTTTAAACTGAGAAAATGGAGGTTGGAGAGCTGATACAGTGGTTGAGAGTTCCTGTTGCTTTATCATGAGGATCAGAGTTGGAATCCAGTTCCCACAATAGGCAGCTCATCAATTCCTGTAATACCAGCTCCAGTGCCACGCCTGCCTGCCTACTTCCATGCTCCCTGCTGGGGTGCCCATGGACTCTACTACAATCTGGAACCATGAGACCCAAAATACATACTTTCTTTCTTAAGTCGCCTTAGTCATGGTATCTTAGCATAACAATAAAAAGGTAGCTAAGACAGATGGCCACAGACCCAAGAGTATATGGAAAGCACTAATGGGACTTAATGAGTTAAAAAAAGAAAATTTGGATGGGTATGGAATTAGGGAGTAGCCTTGAGAGGGGATGGGAGAGGGGATGAATATGATCAGAATGCAATATATGAAATTCTCAAAGAAGTAATAGAAATATTTTAAAAATAAATCTTTAAAAGAGGAAGGAAGGGAGAGAGGGAGGGAGGAAAGGAGGGAGGGAGAGAGGGAGGGAGGGAGGATGGACATGAAAAGTAACTGTCTGTCTTTAGTGATGAAAGATGTCCTTTCATTTAGTAATAGGAGTTCTGACTATGTCACCAGGCAGAACTGTCTGGCACTGCCCCACCATGCACACTTGGAAGAAAACATGACTTTGATAAATGCAGGTAGAGAGTCCCAAGTTGATGACTGGGTGACACCTCTCCAGATTCATAGGTCCCGAACACATGGGAGTTTAACAGTCCCATAAATACTAGGTGCTGTGTCTCCCACGCTCTGACAGCTCCCGCATCTATTCATCTCAGTGCTCTGCTGCCTCTTTCTGCACACTGAAGAATTTTCCAGGAGTGTTTTATGGTTCACTCAAACTGCCATTCGTGTCCACAGGCCATGGTGTGGGAGGAGAAGAGAAGACTGTAGAGAAACCTACTGAGTGCTATAAATGCACTGATTGAGCCCTCTTCTCTGCACCATCTGGCTTGTCCTGTAAGCTTGACAGATGCTGAAAAGCAGACATCAACCGCTTCATGTCACTGGAATACAACAAGTCCCTGTGTGAAGATTTCCCCAGAATCCTCCCTCTGTGGTGCTTCTCCCCAGAGAGGGAGACAAATTCAAGCTACCTCAGAATCCAGCACAGAAATTTCCACAGATTAGTGACTTCATAAGATTATGTTGGAAAAATAAGCTAATAACTCACCTCTATGACAGCATGGAGTAAGTCTAGAAAATTCTCCCCTAGCATCATGTGATGCTCAGCTTTGGCCTGAAGCTTCTGCAGGGTTACCCCGGGTCTCTGCTGTATTCAGAGTCTAAGATCCTTCGGGAAGACCACTTCTGAAGAAGCTTGGCTAGGAATCCATCAGGGTGGCTGAAGGAGTCTTGTCATAACCCTAAGGACAGCTGCAATAAAACTCACTAAATACAACATCTGCTTCAAATGAGCTTGAGTCCTGGAAATATAATCCCATGATCACAGAATGGAGGATCATGGCAGACAAGGATTAACTTCTGCTTATCTCTTCCTGGTGAATGAACCCTTTTTATCAGGTCATCTACATCTATACCTTCTCAAGTGCCCATTGCTCCAAAGAGCTCCAGCATCCATGTCCTGAAATGGAATATCACTTTTGAAGCAACACTAACTGAAGAACAGTGATTCTAGACATAACAGCTTTAAGAAGGACCAAAACCTGGGTCCTTGGTCAATTGTAATAAGAACTAAGTTAATTTTTTTTATTTAATGCTCATGTGCAGGTATCTGCATGCATGTATATCTACCATATGTGTGTGGGTACCTACAGATATGACACAGAAGAGGGTGTCAAGTCCCCTACAACAGGAATTACAGATGGTTGTGGGCTATCATGTGGGACCCAAATTCCAATCTTCTTCAAGAGCATCAAGTACTCCTAACTGTTGATCCATCTCTCCAGCCCCATGAGAGTCAAATTTAATGAAGGAATAGAGGAGTTCTACTTCTACATCATTCACACATCTTACCTTCACATGTCTTGGATGTAGTGATGAGAGACAAGACAGGAAAGATACGGTGTGGCTGCAGTGGTTGTTCCTTGAACAGTGACCCTCAGTTTTCCAAAGGTCTCCATCTCAACAGTTGTGCTTTCCTGTGTCCTTAACAAGTTATTTTTAACAAATCAGTTGTTGCTGTTGTGGTGGTGATAACTGTTTTCTTATTTGTAAAGGTTTCCAACCCCCTTCCCCCCAGCATAGTCCATTCAACCTGTTTCTCTGTCCCAAACCCCTATTAGTTTCACAAGGAGAGTGACTTCAAATAGACATGCATTCTCGCCTGGTTGTGTAGGCCACAGATCTGAACCCACAGGGTCAGTGCGTGGTCCTCCCTCTGCTCTGGGGGAGCCAGATCACTCCTTCCTCTAGTGGAGGTGATTGCAGCACCCTCCACACTCCTTAGCTGTGGCTGCCTCTTTCCTCCCACGGCCCCGTGTGCATCTTGTATGCCTCTGTGTCTGAGCTTCCCTTTCTTTCTCCTACAAACACATCAGTCATTGAATTTAGGGTCCCTGATCTAGCATGTTCTCCCTCACCCTAACTGGATTATTTCTTCAAATGATTTTTTTTCCCTAGATAAGTTCCATTCCCAGTAAAGAAGCTAAAACATGAACATACTGTCTTGAGTGACAACTTTATTCTTTATAAGCTAATGTACAGGACATGCCATGGCAGAGACCATGAGACCAGCATGACACACAAGACTACCATGTGTAATGGAATCCAGAAATACTGTGTGGTGGGCATGTCGGTATATACTCATAACATTAGTACTCAGGATGCTGAGGCAGGAGGATTACATGACTTCAAGGCCAACCTGGGCTATATAGCAAGACCATCTCTCAACAACACCAACCAAACAAATGAGCAAAAATAAACAAAACAAGAATAAAGAAAATGTTTGTGGATAAGCAGCCGGGGTACCAGTGAACATCATTGCTGTATCATTTACTTACACAAAATCAATTAAAAAGTCAGCATAGGGCTTAGGAGGTGTCTCAAAATGTACTAGGGCTTTCTGTGCAAGCATGTAGACATGATATCAGATCTCTAGTACCCACAAAAATCTGTTATGACTCCATGTGCTTATTGATCAATTCCAGCATTGATGGGTGGGAATAGACAGATCCTAGGAGTTTGCTGGCTAGTCAGCAGAGCCAAAATGCCAAGCTCACATTCAGTAAGAGACCCTGTCTTAAAAGAATAGGCCAACTGGCTGGTGAAATGGCCTAGCGGGTAAAGGTGCTTGCCACCAAGCCTGATGACCTAAGTTTGATCCCCAGGACCCTTAGAGTGGAAGAACAGAACGGATTTCTGCAAGCTGCCCTCAGATATGCACATGCATACTATGGAGTGCATGCATGTGGATACACACACAATAACACATGAATGAATAAGTGAAATATAATACTTAAAAAATAATAAGGTGGAGGAAAATAGAGGAAGACAGCTGATGTCCTTTTGTCTCACATGGTTTTCTATGTCTTTAAACAAGTCTGTGCTCTGTATCTTCACCTGCTTCAACCTAATAATGGAAATGGATGTCCTGGTCATTCAAATATAGCTTCCACAGGTAGTCAGATCACTCTGTTACTTCTTTCATTGAGAAAAAGTATACCCCTTCTACCAACATGATTTATTGGTATAGAACTGTGAACATATATCTTGTCATTTTAGTGGTTTAGGATGATTCTCAATTCAAATGAAATAAAAACACTAAAATATTATAAAATAATTGAAATAAGGAAGCACCGAACGGTGAGAGGGTTCCTGGAAAAACAGTGTGATTGGTTAACTCATTGGCTAACTGCTGGGAGCACCATCCTTGTCAAGTGACTAACCCCTGTTAGTGACAATGATGATGTGTCAGAAAGGAGAGAGAAGAGACGAGCAGAAGAAAATGACGAACGGCAAGAGACATCTACGAGAAGCAGAGGTGAGAGCAGAAAAGTCTGGGGATAATGAGAGGGCAGCGGAAAGTGAGGTGGTGACTGAGGGGTACGAGAAAGTCTTCCTAGGACCCATAGTGTGGGAGGACAAGGACACTTGGACTGGGGTAAGGAAATCAAGTGCAGGGGACACAGGACTTCCCAGGAGCCAGACATTGGATATTGCTTTCTGTCATGTTCCCTCTTGGGAAGTCCTTTGAGTCAGCTCCTTTGCAGATATCTATTACCTTTTTTGTTTATTATTATTATTATTATTATTATTATTAATTAAGTTAATTTACAAAATAATGGGGGTTCAAGCCCAGTGTGGTAGTACACCTCTGCAATCCCAGTACTTAGGAGTCTGAACTAGGGGGGTTGCCACAAGGCTATTTTGGGCTCCATAGTGAGTTCCAGGCCAGCCTGGTTCACAAGTGTGAGACAAGTAGTGGGTTTCCTCATGGTATCCTCACTCACATATGTCACTATATTTTCCCTTATTTGCTTTCCCCCTCAGCCCTTTCCTGCTTCTCTCACTCCTCTCCTGTTCGTTCTTTTCACCCCTGTATTTAGGGGTCCTGCTTTGTGTTACACATATTCCGTCACATTCTCTTTCTCCTGCATCTCCTAAGATTTCATTCTTCCTTCTCACAGCCCTCTTTCTTCTTTTGTGTCCTTCACAATGGAATTTTATTTAGCCACAAAGAGGAGGAAATTGAGATGTTTGCAAGAAATTGATAGAATTGGGATCATTGTGGTCAGTGAAAGAAGCCATACTCAGAAAAATGAAGACATCATGCCCTTTTTGTGTAGAGTCTAGATTTAAGTGTGTGTGTGTCGGGGGGTGCACACATGCTTATGGATTTGTGTGTGCTTGGGTGTGTGTATAAACTTGTGTTAGTTTGTAAACGTGTGTGTATGTATGTGTGTGTGTGTGTGTGTGTGTGTGTTCAACCTTCTGCAGTTTCAATACCTACACGATCTTCCAACTCAAACACCTAACTTGGCAGGCTCTACATCTGAGCCTTGGCTCTCAGTTTCTAGAGTTAAAAACCAATTGGCCCAGCTTGGATGTTGTAGGACTCTGGCTAGTCTGCAGTGGCTGATTATAGGGCAGATTGTCAAGTCGGCCTTCAGGACGTCATGTTTGCATAGCAAGTACTTTACCTATGGAGCCATCCCCCAGCCTCACGAGCTGGCATGCTTTATTCTCTTTCACCCTTTATTCTTGGCTGAAATAGTGCCTGACATTGGCAAAAACATTGCATGGTTCCCCAGAGTCATCTTTCTCTCAGAATTACTTTCTGTTCCCTTCCTCATAGGTTGTGGAGTATATCAGGCCACTGTGACTATGGAGCAGTTCTGAGATCTGTTACCACCTAATCAACTGAATTGTTTTCAACTTAATTACAATTTCTTTATTGACACAAATCACATTTCGTAGGTTACTTGCTCCTTACTCAGGTCTATGTTTGAATATCAATGAGAGTTGATTAACATGGGGAGGGTGTCAGTTGAAACCTTTCACAACTCAAGTGCTTGTAGCAGAATTATCCTGCCTGTTTAGAGATGCTCAAATTGAAATAGCAGAGTGTTCTTGAAGCAAGGTACATGTTATTTGCTTTCATATCCTTCATGGCACCATTGCCTTGATGCTACAGAGGAACCATGCAAACAGGCTATAAGAACTGTCTGTATGAATTCATGTAAGCCATGCTATACGATTCTTGGGTCAAAATACAGTCAGGCAGAAATGAAAATCATGGTTTACAATAAAGTGAAAACAGTTTTTACATCACTTGCTGCTGAAGATGTTTCCCCCCCCCCCGCATCTTTATAAATCCATTTTAAGTTGAAAATATAAATCAAAACCCCATGAATACAACTAGCAGATGACATGTCCTCCCTCGGCAGCATGGTGCCTTACAAGCAAGGACTGCTGTCTTAGTTTTCTTTCTTGTTGTGATAAAAACAGTGATCAAAACCTGCTGTGGGATGTGCTGTATGTCAAATGTGTTGCTCCGATTGGTTAATAAATAAAACACTGATTGGCCAGTAGCCAGGCAGGAAGTATAGGCGGGACAAGCAGAGAGGAGAATGCTGGGAAGTGGAAGGCTGAGGCAGAGAGACACTGCCAGCCGCTGCCATGACAAGGGAGATGTAAGGTACCGGTAAGCCACGAGCCACGTGGCAAAGTATAGATTAATAGACATGGGTTAATTTAAGATAGAAGAAGTAGATAACAAGAAGCCTGCCACAGCCATACAGTCTGTAAGCAACATAAGTCTCTGTGTGTTTACTCGGTTGAGTCTGAGCGACAGCGAGACTGGTGGATGAGAGAGATTTGTCCTGACCATGGGCCAGGCAGGACTGGGGAAAATCTCTAGCTACAAAAACCAACTTGCAGAGGAAAGAGTTTATATCAGCACACAAGTTACAGCCCATCATTAAAAGAGCTCAAGGCAGGAACCTGGAGGTAGGAACTGAAGCAAAGACCGTGGAGGAATGCTGCTGACTGGCTTGCTCCTCGTTGCTTGCTAAGTTTGCTTTCCTACATAACCTAGGACCACCTGCCCAGAGGATGCCCTGCCTGTAGTGGGCTGGGTCTTCCACATCAATCATTCATCAAGAAAATGCCTCCCAGGCCAATCTGACACAGGCAATTCCTCTGCTGAGTTCCCTCTTCTGGTGTGGCTCTGGTTGCTTCTCAGGGTTATGTAGCTGCTGGGGAGCTGTGGTCCACTGCTGCTGCCTAGCATCTCCTAAGTGTCGGACTGCACAGCACTAGCCAGGTCTAGATGCAAATTCTAGCTTCAGGGACAGTTTCTGCCCATTGCCTCTTGCTTTTGCACTGTTGTGAAGCCTCCATTTTAAAGATGGACTACCATTACTCAGGGGTTGCTCACATATTTTAATTTATGTCATGCTTTTAATTTTTTTCCAAAGAGAAAAACAAATATGCAATGTATGCTTATGTTAACATTTTTTAAAAAATTCTTGTAGGAAGAAAAATTAACACCTGCATTGCTATTGAATGAACACAGGATTATCTGTCATATAGACTCAACTTGCTAAGAATTGGTCCAATGACATGGAAGTGTCATTATTACGTATTACACTCTATTGCCCATGTGGTAAACAGCAGATCTGTATCCAGCTCTTTATAAAATGTGCTGCATCCCTCACTTTGACAAAGTAAATATTTACAGCTGAGTAACCATGTGACTATTCAGAGGCAAGTTTGGTTACCTTTGAGTAACAAAAAATGAAAGCTGATAAAATTTTATTTTAAAAATATGACTGTGTAAGAAAAGTGTCAATTCTAGTAAACTCATTTACATACTTAGCCCGTTTACTGAGTATTTTTACAACGCTGATAAGAATCACAGTAGCAGTTGTAAAGCGCTGTCCTATGAAAGGTTGGTTCAGAGACCCATTCAGATTTAATTCCCATTCAAGCTTAACTGTCATGAGGGGAAGCACCCTGGAAATCTGTACAGAAAGTCAGTCTTCTTTAACAACCAGAATATGATGCAACTTCACAGCTTGGAAGAAAATCACAAACATTGTTGCATCTTTCCTCTTATGGAAAGATTAGGGATGTTAGCTGATGCCTGCCAAGGATCAAAGCCAATGTTAAAAAAAAAAAAAAGGCTTAGGGAAAACTCGGAGCTGTGTTATGTTCTCAGAAGTGTTTGGTGATGACATGTGGTGACGGCAAGTGTGGGCTTTGAAGTATTGCCTGTCCAAACTGCATGAACTTTTGGAATGTAAGTACCAAGTCTCCTTCACACTCCATCTGAAGATGGAATGGGGCCGAGGAAAGGGGAAGAAACAAACACATGAGGAGATTGTCATGGAAGAGTGACCCCAAGAGTAGAAGAAACAGTAACAGTGAAATACAAATATCTTCTGGAGACAAAAGAAGTTGAGTTTTTGAACTCAGAGATTCCCTCACTAACTGATTTTGCAGGAAGACATATTTTACCATATGAGCTAAGCAACTTAGTGCACCCTCTCCATTACAGAGCAAGAAACAAAATGACCCAGCAAAGTAAGCAAGCTTTAAGTCAATAGCTATCTCTTAAGCAGTGTTTTCCCACCAGGGCATTTTCTACCTTTTGAATGGATGAGTGAATGAATACAACAAGAAGGCAGGGAATAAAACAGCAATCAGTGCTACAAAGATAAAGTACTGTGGGAGTTCAAAGGGATATTCATTTCCAGTTCGAGGATTTCAGAGAAGGAGCTGTGCAGATGGCCCCATTCGATGCCTTAAATGAGGGCTAACAGCTTGTAGATAGTAGAAAGCACTGTAGGTCAAAGAAAGCTTATGCTAAGACCCATCACACTAAAACACAGAATAGCGATTATGTCCCAAGGAAACCAGTCTTAGAGCAATGAGGCCAGAGCCTCAGGGCCTCACTTACCAGGCTAGAATGCTTTCTTTATTCTGTAGGCCTGGGGAGTCCTTCCACATACCTGAGCAGGGTCATGACTCACCATCAGGGTCCTACATTAGCAAGATTTATCTGGTCACAGTGGATGAGATGGGCTGGAGGCAGAGGAAATGAACTGCAAGATCCATTAGGAGGACACAAGATTTAAATAAAAGATAACAAGGCTTGGGTTAACCTGAGGACGGTGAACATGGGAGGTGGATGAAAAGGGACACATGTCACAGGCACACCCATCCGATCTGCATGGAGCAGGTGCCGGGGCCAAAAGCAAGGTAGGAATGAAATCCTTATGTGACTTTAGTTGGTGGTGATGGCCCTTTTCACAGGGATAGGGAGGGATGTCTAGGGTGAGAGGTTACAATTTCATCTGGAAGGTCTCACCTTGGAGGGGTCGGCATGGCTTCTAGATAGAGATATTTGAAATATGATCTACAATAGTTCCTAGAACACATCGGAAAGGGAAGGACTCAGGAGACCCTGGAACCTTCAGATGAACTTCTTCAGATCAACCACCAGAGCATATTTCTGAGGTGAGGATTTAATCAGCACTCTTTCCCACACCATCTGCATCAACAGCCTCAGCTTCAGCACCACTGTGCAAACACAGAGCACTGTGGGGGCTTCAAGAGGCCCCTCTCACCCAAGCAGGAAAGGGTGCAATGCCTCTCCAAAGGTTCTCCCTTAAAGGGGAGAGAGCTCAGTGGATAAGTGCTTGCTAAACAAATGTCAACAACAGAGATCAGATCTTCAGCACCCACATGAAAGCTGGGTGGCCAGCCTGAAATCCCAATACTCTGGAGGTGGAGACAGGACCCTCATAGCTAGCTGGTTATCTGGACTATCTTGACTGGTGAGTTCCAGATTCACCAACTAAAATGGAGATAACAATGGAAGACAGTTGTTATCCATCTCTGGTCTTCACATGTTTGAACACACATGCGCACTCATGACACACATAACCCCATAGACATACAAACATGCGTACACAACACACATACACACTCATGCACACATTCACACATACATACACAAAAAAAATGTTCTTCACTTTAAATACATATATACACATCTTAGTTTCTTTGACGGTACTGTGATAAGATACCCCAACAAAGGCATCTTAGGGATGAGAGAGTTAATTTTGGCTTATAATCCCAGGTTATAATATGTTATTGCAGGGAAGTAACAGAGTTAGGAGATCCAGCTAGCTGGTCATATCACAGCCATACTCAAGAAACAGAGAGCAGCAAATTAATGTTCAGCTTGCTTTCTCCAGAATCCCCTGACCAGGGGATTGTCTTACTCAAAATTAAGATGGTTCTTTCCATACCAATTTATGTAAACAAGATAATCTCTCACCAGCATGTCCAGAGGTGATTCTAGATTCTATCAAGTTGACAGTTAACACTAACCCCCCTCTCTCTCTCTCTCTCTCTCTCTCTCTCTCTCTCTCTCTCTCTCTCTCTCACACACACACACACACACACACACACACACAGATGTTTTCTCTAACACGTTGTTGATCAGTTTTTCATCACTATAGTAAACACTTGAAATAGTTAACTTATAAAGATGACATATTTATTCTGGATCACATTTTATAGGTTTCAGTCTACTCTGAGGCATTGGGCTCTTGGTGGTATATATATACCATTAGCATATAATGATGCCTAAGCTCTCATACCATGTGAAGGAAATAAGAAAGTTTCTTGTCTTAGTCATGGTTCTATTTCTGTGAAGAAGAGGCACTATGACCATGGCAACTCTTATAAAGGAAAACATTGAATTGGGGCTTGCTTATAGTTTCAGAAGTTTAGTCCATTATCATCATGGTGGTAATCATGGCAGCATGCAGGCAGACATGGTGCTGGAAAGATAGCCAAGAGTTCTACACCTGATCAGCAGGCAGCAGGAAGAGAGAGACACTGGGCCTGGCTTGAGCATTTGAAATTCTCAAGCCCACCCCCAGTGACACACTTCCTCCAGCAAGGTCAAGTAGCACTGCTCCCCAATGACCAAGCATTCGAATCTATGAGCCTATAGGGGTCATTCTTATTAAACCCCCCACAGTTCTTCACTGTTCCTTCCCACCTTCTTGTGCAATGAGGACTCTTATATGCTCTCTCTACAGCTCAGCGGTAGAGAAGGAAAAAAGGCATAAGGCTCAAGAGCAGAACATCTTCAAAGGTCCGTATTCTACAATGTCTTTCAGATGTTGTGAGCCTCTCTGTAAAATCTACAACACTGTCCACTGGAGAAAGAGTCTGGTGGGAACTGGGCAGATTTATAACTGCTAACCGGAGGCTGCTACAGAGGACAAGTCACTCAAACTTAGTCATTCTCTGTTTTCTGACGCATCAAGTAGCGGGTGGAGCCTGCCTGGAGAGTCGACACACAAACAGAAAGAGGCAGTTCAAAGCCACAAGTGGCCATGTGCATAATAAATGAGGGAGGTCTCTTTGATTCTCTGTGCCTGGTACAGTGTCTTATAAACACTCAAGGAACTTTCTGCACAGAGAACGTGGAGGCTAGACTCTGATCTGTAGGAAAACATTTGAATGACCACCACACACACACACACACACACACACACACACACACACACACACACACCTCTCCCCTCATCAACAAAAAGCCACAACTCTGAGCCAGGAATTTTGTTCATACTAGTCCCACATCTGTATATTTTTAACCCCAGATCCCTAAAGCAACTTTAAGAGAGAGTCCTTCTTCCACTCAGGAGTTCTGGGGCTGGGTGGAAACAGTTTAGGCAGGTGAGTTCTGTGATGTCACTTCCTGTCAAAGCACATCTCCCTGGAGTCCTGCTGCATAGCTCCTCTCCAGAGGAGGGTGATCTGAGAGCGTGGAGTATGGTAAAGCATGGATTAAATGGGTTGGTGCTAAGTGGGGGACTGCCGGTTAGACTGGGTTAGACTGGCTTTCAAAGCCGGCTCTGCCTCCAGCCTGTGAATGCCTGTGATGCTTTGCAGCCAAAACTGGGACTGCTAAATCAATTGTCAAAACAAATGTGTCCTTCGTCTCCCTCCCCCTCCCCTCCTATCCTCCCCCCCCAGCCTCCTTCCCTCCTCCCCTCCCTTTCTCTCTCTCTTTCTCTCTTTCCTTCCTTCTTTCTCTTCATCCTACCCTCTTCTTTCTCTCCCTCCACCTCATCTCTCTAACCCCTTCTTTCTCCCTCCTTTTCTCCCTCCCTCTTCCTCCTTTTTCTTCCCCTTTATCTCTCACAAAATCTTGCTATATAACCCAACCTGGCCTTGAACTTGTATTCTCCCTGCCCACCCTCCCAATTCTGAATTTGTAGGCAGGCATCACCATGTTTAGCCTGCAGAACTCCACTTCTAAATTCCATATTCATAATACATATGAAGAACTCTCAACCTTTACATTTGTGTTGTTTGTTTATTAGATGTGCATCGACACCAATATCATATGTAATGCTTTTAATTGAGACACGGCTTATTTCAAATTCAGAACACAATCTAACATACTATAATTATCAATAGCTAATATAAGCATGATTAAAATCTGAAGAGCTGTTAAAATTGTGTTACACTTTTCTGAATTTTTTGCTGTTCATTTTCCTTTTTGAATGTTTTCTCTTTACAAATAAAACAAACTAGTAGATAAACTAAAAAGTTGAATTTGCCCCATTTACCCCTCTGCTTCCCCAACTTGACTTTGTTATAGATCACTCTCAGGAGTTGTTAAAAGCTTCTTTCTGTGTGTTCCTGAACAAACTACACTATTCACATTAGTACATCCATCTCTGCCTTCTGTGGCTTGCTTTTCCCACTCAATATCATACTTTGAAATTTGGGTTCATCACTAATGCTGAGAACACACGGTCTTATTTTGGTCTCCTACTCTGAATGCTTTTCCAGCTCCCACGAGCTTTTGGGAGGTAGCCACAACAAAAAGCCTAAAAATAGCTCTCCCACTTACCATGTGCACCAAGTTACCCTCCAAAGCATTTGTATGAATTCATATCCTCAAGAGCACCAAATAGATGTTTTTATTTCCCTTATTTTAGCAGTATTTGTTATGAGTTTTAAAATTTTCCAATTTCATGCACATGGAATGCTATTTTCTACTGAGTCAGAACACACTTCCTGTTTGGGGATTTGTGCAGTATTGTTGTGTGATGTTTATTGTGTATTTGTTGATCATTTATCGTCCTTTGTTTTGGAAATAGTCTGTGCATGCCCCTCACACATTTCAGTTAAGATGTGTCTCCTTTCTGATTCCAGGAGACCTGTGCAGTTAGGGGTAAGCATTGTGAGCACCTTGTCCCTGTCCGCAGCTTGTCCTTTTTTATTTGTTCCTATAGAAGCTTAAAATCCCGAGGTATTCAAATATGTCGGTATTTCCAAATTAACATTTCTCTCTCTCTCTCTCTCTCTCTCTCTCTCTCTCTCTCTCTCTCTTTCTCTCTCTCTCTCTCTCTCTCTCTGTATGTGTGTGTGTGTATATGTGTGTGTGTGTATGTGTGTGTGTGTGTGTGTGTATGCTTATGCTGTCCAACAAATCTTCCCTTATACCAAGACGAGGATGTTTTTCTACATTTCAGAGTTCTTCTATGTTATATACATAGATACATACATATTGGGTGTGTGCATTAGTCAGGGTTTTCTACAGGAATAAACCAATAGAACAAAAACAGCAGAGGAGGATTTAATTGGGCTAGATTAGCTTACTCAATACTGTGTGGGTTTCTATAATGGCTGTCTTAGAACTGGGGAGACTGAAAAGTACTAGTTATTTAGTCCACAAGTCTGGGTCCCTCAAGAGTTCCGGTGTGATGATGCTGGAGGCCTGGAGCACTCCTGAAGAGCCACGAATACCCAATCCATGTTGGAAGGCTGCAGAACCTGGCTCTGATATCAGATGGTGGCAAAGAACAGTAGCAAAGGCTAATGAACCCAGTCAGCGAGGTGTGAAAAGTCAGCAGGCAAAAAGAAAACTGCGTCTCCCTCTTCCTTCTACCTGGGCCTCTGCCGGAAGGTGCTGCCCACATTGGGTTAACAATTCCAGTTAATAAACCCAATCAAGAAACCCCTCACAGGTGAGTCCAAAGGCTTGCCTAATGTGTGACTGTAGATCTTGTTAAGTGGAGAATCCACACTCACCTTCAAGCAGGCGTGGCATGTGCCATCTGGTGGGTTAATGTGACTGGGATTGATGATGTCGAGATAGCCTATTTCTGAATACAGCTTTGAGGATTTTCCCAGAGGAGGATGGCATTTATGCTGGTTGGCTAGGTTGAGAAGAATGCTTTTCCACATATGCATGAACATCATCTTCCCACTGAGGACCCAGAAGATGAATTCACATTTCCTTCAGTGGGACACCCATCATTTCTTCTCATCAGAGCTTCAGGGTCTCAGGCCTTCACTCTGGACTCACATCAACACTCCCTTCAGTATACAAGACTAGTTCATGGGTTTCACAAATTTACTAGGAGATACCCCACTGGAATCCTGGTACTCAGGTCTTTGAGATACACCACTGGCTTTCCCGATTTCCAGCTTGCAGTTGACAAATTCACAGGGCTCTGTCTCCATAATTGCATGTGGAGCAATGAATTATGAATAATGAATTATGAATAATGAATCCCACCCCGTTTCATCAC
Source organism: Peromyscus nudipes (assembly GCA_902168325.1). Lineage (NCBI taxonomy): Eukaryota > Metazoa > Chordata > Mammalia > Rodentia > Cricetidae > Peromyscus > Peromyscus nudipes. Next base: position 23,577 of record CABHPH010138576.1, on the reverse strand, counting down.
ATGTGCACATGCATGCACACAAGAACTTTCACTGTATGAGTGAGTGCAATATAGGCATTTGTGTCTTCATTTTCCCTAGCAAAAATGGATGTGTGCACATATGTGTATGTCTGTGCTATGTACACATAAGTACATGTATGTGTATACATAGATATGTGTGTCCACATAAATATATGTATGTATGCATAAATACATGTGTATACATACATATTTACATCCCTCTGAACAAAATTCACAACTGCTTACTACTTCCTGGACTTTCCTTGGGTCTCCCTGCTACTCACTCCCTTGGGATGGGAAGAGCTAATCTCAGGAGACTTGGGCTTGCTCAGGAACATGTCACTTCCATGACCCCTTGCTCAGTAGCTCTCCACAGAGGAGACGGTGGACAACTGTGTTGGTCCATTTTTTTCTGCCACCAATAACCCAACCTGACAGATTGTAAAATTTTAATGGAAAGTTGACTTTGGCTCATAGTTTTGGAGGAGTGAGAAGTGTGTGTGTGTGTCTACAAGTGTATCCTTGAGTGTGCCTCCATGTGTATGTGCATGCACACACAAATGTAGGTGTGTGTTCTAATTTCTCTTTCTCCTCTATCAAGTATGCAAATATACACCCTACAGCAGTGGTTCTCAACCTTTCTAATGCTGTGACCCTTTCTCTAACAGAGCTTCTCATGTTTTGGTGACCCACACAAACACAAGATTTTCATTGCTACTTCATAACTGTAATTTTGTTGCTGTTGTGAATTGTAATGTAAATATCTGATATGCCAGATGGCCTTAGGCAAACCCTGTAAAAGGACTATTCATCCCCAGAGAGGTCATGACCCACAGGTTGAGAATCACTGCTCTACCTTAATGATCACTGCTCTACCTTAATGATCTTGTCTAATCTCAGTCTGGCTTTACCTCTAAACACCATAGTTAGAAATATTTAGTACTTTATATCAGGGATCGGATCTCAATTAACAAACCTTATGGTACACACTTAAGCTGTCCCCCCCACCAAACAGCAACAGTACTTTCTAATACTCACTCGATGTTCATTGAACAACATGTCCTTGAAAGACAAACACACTTTGATCTAAGAACACCACAGGGTTGGAAGCAGATGGGTGAAGGAGTGAAACTACCTTCCATGTCATCCTTCAAATGCTCTTCTTTCTCCTAAACTGCTAGAATCAGGGGTGGCCTGTACCATTGTGGAGGAATGAAAGTGTCAGACAGAGTCCAAGTTATCATAAACCATGCAGGACAAAGGAACATCTCCACTTTTCTCCATTTCCCCAGCCATGCTCACACTATAGAGTGAGCTCATTTGCCTTTGTGAGTCTTTTTCTAAAGTTCAATGTTATCTTCATCTTATGCCAACAACACTCTATTTTAAATACGATGGTTTTGTAATAATATAACTATTGAGTCATTCCAATCTCTACTTGTTATTCTCTCTCTTCAAATTCCCCTCATCTTAACTCTGTTTGGATATTTTTGGGAATATTATTTTAAGGTGTGTTACTTTTGTTTATGTTGCATTTGTTTAACTCTGTGAAGCTGTGATACTTTGCCTGTCTAAAACACCTAATGGTCTAATAAAGAACTGAATGTCGAATAGCAAGGCAGGAGAAAGGATAGGCAGGGCTGGCAGGCAGAGAAAATAGATAGAAAGAGAAATCTGGGAGGAGAGAGAAAGAAGGAGCAAGAGAATAAGGAGAGGAGGATGCTAGGGGCCAGCCACCCAGCTACACAGCCAGCCACAGAATAAGTGTGAAAGAAAGATTACAGAAGTAAGAGAACAGGAAAAGCCCAGAGGCAAAAAGTAGCCAAAATAATTTGAAGTTAAGAAAAGCTGGAAAGAAGCAAGCCAAGATAAGGCCAGGCATTCATAACTAACAATAAGCCTCCATGTGTGATTTATTTGGGAGCTGGGTAGCAGGCCCTCCAAAAGACCAAAGACCAAACAACAACATTTTGGTCTTCCAATTATGGAGCTCGTATTTCCATAGGGCCTGAGAAAGTTTTCAGGAGTGGGGGTGAGAGAAAAAGAAAAAGAGTGTAAGGCTCCTTTAAGAGTTTGTGCCTGCTGGCAAACCCTTGAGCAGCCAGTATATAGAGTAGGAACAAAAAACGAAGTAAAAATACCTGTCACGGTGCAAGCATTGGCATTTTAGAGCGCTAAGAAGGTTGGATGCAGTTCCTGGTCAGACAAACCTCCAACCGGCCTCGAGTTTCACCCTTGGTTTTCAGGACCCAAGGCGCCAGAAGAGCCAGCTGAGGAGCCGCATGCAGAGGATCCAGGTGTAGGATAGCAGTGTAAAGGTTTTGTCAGGGTCAGAAAAGGCTGAAGATACACAATAAAAGAGGTCCAGACTGAAAAACCTCTAAACAGGTTACAGTGTGTTCAACAATGTGCATAGGCTTAAGAAAAGAAAAAAGGGTATAGTCATAGAAAGAAATGAGTAGTTTAAAAATAATAATAAAGTCTTTAAAGGGAGAGTAAAAGTAGCATAAAAGAAAAAAGCCATGTAAAATGGGAAATACACAGGGAGTCTGGATCCTGTATGTTATTGTGTTGATTTTGAATTTTTGATTGCTGAAAAGCAAAAGACAGCTGCTAGGACACATGGAATTCAAAGAATTGATGAAATAATCCAGTCTAGATATTTTAGGAATGCCTTAACTTTAAAAAAAAAGAACAAAAATTATATTTGTCAAATGGAAATCAAAAATGCTTTGGAGTTTTGTTCCCACAGGAGATGAGAGGTGTGGATTCCTTCAGGGTTAATATGGATCAGGTTTGATCAGGCGAGACCTCCTGAGACTTGACAGGTGATATCTATCAGCAGAGGTTACTGCTGATCTTCCCAGGACTTGGCCATTATCTCAAATTTTTTCTCTGGTACCCTAAAGATACTTCATCCACAAAGAGCAGAAAGCAGTTTGGGGAACACAACATCCACATTCCCAAGAGTTGGGTTGTAGAAAACTGTTGGTTATTTGGTGGGTTATGGGTGTTTGTAGCTGGAGAATTTCTCTGCAGCTCCTGTCAAGTTCTGCCAGTCCCAGAGCCCACTTATAAAATAAACACACAGACTCTTACATTATTTAAACTGCTTGGTCATTAGCTCAGGCCTATCATTGTCTAGCTCTTACTCTTATATTTAGCCCATTTCTATTAATCTATACTTTGCCACGTGGCTTGTGGCTTACTGGTACCTTACATCTTGCTTGTCCTGGCAGCAGCTCTAGACAGTCTCCTCCTTCCCTTCCTGTTCCCTCAATTCTCTTCTCTGTTAGTCCCGCCTATACTTCCTGTCTGGCTACTGGCCAATCAGTGTTTTATTTATATAGAGCAATATCCACAGCAGATGTTTGTTATATTTAGAGGAATATAAGAATATAAGATAAAAAGACAACTATTAATTTCAGATATTTTGTATTGGCATGGATTTTGGTATATTGATACAAATTTAAAGTTATTTTTGTTACACTGTATTTATGTTTCTACTCTTATTTAAAGGATTTTTGTATATTGATAAAAAATTTAAGGTTATTTTTGTTACAACATTTTGTATGTGTGTTTCTATTTTTGTTTGAGGTATTGTGCCTGTGCAGTTCATTTGGAAATGTAGGATTAAATTCTAGTTTTTGAAAGTTATTGTTATAAACTACATAGGATAATCAGGAAACATAAGTTAGTGGTTAGTCATTTATAAAAATCCAATTTGTAGATATGTTAGGTATGCTTTCCAGATCATATAGAGATATATTTTAGATAGATAGATGGTCTTCAAACCTTTCAAAGACATACAGAATATGGCATTTAAAATGTTCTGTTAACTTTAAGTTTTTTGTGACAATGATACACATCTGCTCCTGACAGCACCAATTTACTACAGAGAAGATGATGGGCACTGAAGAAACTCTTTATGGAGTTTGCTTTCATTGTGGCAAGGTTAGCCACTGGGCAAAGAAACTGTTCTTGCCTTTGACTGCTGACAATGTGCTGTGCAGACTGGACATGCAGGACACACAGGAAAAGGACTGTTGAACTTTGCCAAAACAAGGCAGGACAGTTCTTTGAGATCCTTGCTTTGCAGAATAGTCTGCCAGATATTCTGCAGGACACACAGGACAGTTACTGCAGAATTTTTCCAAAACAAGGCAGGAGAGTCCTTCAAAATTCTTGCTTCATAGAAAAGTCTACCGGACACTCTAGAGTGAATATACCTGTAGAGTGAAAATGGATGCCCCAATGTTGCAGAGGAACTTTGGGTGACTGTCCAGGCAACCAAACATCTCTGTTGTTAGATAACGTTACATCCTTCTGGGTCTTTGATGGAACTGAAGACTAGATAGTTATAGTTGCAGTTTTTTTAGTTATGATAGAAAATAAGTTAGAGTTAAAACTTTGGATTCACTAAGATAGGATAGATAATGCATTATTTTCTTTGAATATACTAGCTACAATTGGACAGAATATTGTAAATGTAATCCTTACTTGATAATTGTTATTATATATGGTATTGCTATGTTTAAGTTAAAACCTTTTCTTTTTATTTAGACAAAAAGGGGGAAATGTTTGGGGAATATTATTTCAAGGTGCATTACTTTTGTTTATGTTGCATTTGTTTAACTCTGTGAAGCTGTGATACTTTGCCTGTTTAAAACACCTGATGGTCTAATAAAGACCTGAATGTCCAATAGCAAGGCAGGAGAAAGGATAGGTGGGGCTGACAGATAGATAGAATAGATAGAAGGAGAAATCCGGGAGGAGAAGAGAAATAGCCAGAGAAGGAGCAAGAGAACATGGAGAGGAGGACGCTAGGGGCCAGCCACCCAGCTACACAGTCAGCCACAGAATAAGAGTGAAAGAAAGATTACAGAAGTAAGAGAAGAAAAAAGCCCAGAGGCAAAAAGTAGCCAAAATAATTTAAAGTTAAGAATAGCTGGCAAGAAACAAGCCAAGCTAAGACTGGGCATTCATAATTAAGAATAAGCCTCTGATTGTGATTTATTTGGGAGCTGGGTGGCAGGGCCCCCAAAAGACCAAATAACAACAGGATATGGCTTTGAAGTTAATTCTGTCAAGTGCTGCCCATAACTCTGTCATGGTTATTGTCATAAATATATTAAATTCACAGATTCATTTGCAGATAACTTCTATTTTATGATAGTGAATCTTTTCATCCACTGACACACTTTATTTTTCTATTTAATCTAAGACTTCTCTTTCCTAAGCATGGGATTTTAGTTCACTCTCTGCAGCAATCTCTTTTGTCAGATTTCTGTGAATGTTCCTCCATGGCTTGCTGGTTTAGGAAATGTATTACTTTTCCTAAACATTAAATAATTGTATTGTTAATATACAGAGTTTTTAAATCTATAGATCTTACATTTGGAAGTCTTATTTATTAGTTCTTATAAATTTTTGTAGATTTTGTTGTATAGTATATAACATATTCTCAGCACATAAAAATAATATTAGCATCCCTTCCCTCCCAATTCTTAGAACTGTATTTCATTTTCTCATTATTGCAAAGTGCATCTGAGTGGGAATATAAATAAAAGGCTTACCATTATTCTCTTGCTTTAAAGAAGATCTATCTAGTAAATGAACATTGTGAATTTACATAGTCATCCTATTTCAAAGTAAATTAGGGCAGAATACAACAAATAAGCGCTTCATGGCACAATATTTTGATCTATTGAGATGATTCTTTTGTCCTTTTTGGGACAAATAATAGATTTTAGTTACTCAACAAATTAAAAAAAGAAATCAATGATTATATATCATCATGTTGTATTTTGTAATTCCCTGATTCTGATTAGCCCTTAGTTTTGGAGTCTGTTTTCTTAAGTGATAACAAGTAGGATTATTTTGGACTGCTATTCTGGCTGTATCTGTTGCCATGAACTCTCCCATAAAATACCCAGACCAGTTTCTTAAATGCTCAGAGTTCTCCTGCAGCTTGTGAAGACATAGGCCTGTTTCTCTGCTGGTTTTATAAACTGGCAAGCAGAAGCTGGTTAGTTTTGCTGCTCTTTTGTTTGCATGCTTTGTTCTTCAGAGAAATGGTTTTGTGATACTGAGTATTTTGTTGGATAAGTAAGATTTTTATGATTTTCCAGTTTCATTTACTTTTTATTTTTAATTATTTCTTTTATTTTTGAGATTATAAAATAATTTCATCATTTTGCCCATTCTCTTTCCTCCCTCCAAAGCCTTTCACATACCCTTCCTTGCTCTCTTTCAGATTCATGGCCCCTGTTTTCATTAATTGTTGGTACATACATATGTGTATATGTATGTATACACATATTCCTAAATACATAAATACAGCTCAGTCCTCTGTTTTTAGGAATAAAAAATGATTTTTTTAGTATCTTAAATTTTATACTTTAAATTTGTTTATACTATTTTTAATAGAGTTGTCTCTTTTTATCCTTTGCCCTGATTAATATGGGCAAGGTTTTGTTTATTTAATCCTTTTCAACTAAAACTTTCTGTTGTGTTTATCGGTTGTTTTTATTTATATTCCACTTCCTGAATGTCTGTCCGCAGCATTGTTTCCTTTCTTTTTTTCTCCCTCTGACCTCTTCACTTGTAGTTGTGGCAATTAACTTCCTTTTTTTAAAAACTTCCTTTTTATTTATTCTTTATGTCTTTCACATCATGCCTCCCGGTCCCACCTATCTCCTCCCCTCAAATATTAAAATAAAATAAAAAAGGGAAAAATCTCTCACGGAAGCTGCAGTGTGACCCAGTGAGTCACGCAGGAAACCCCTTTATCCACACATTTTTACATGCAGGCATTCATTACAAAGAATCATTGGTTTGGTCTGAGGCCCTCGGTCTCTGTTACACCATCGACGCTGGGCCCTCACTGGGACTCTTCCTGGTGCTGCCCTGTGTTGTGAAAATCCTCCAGCCCTGGGTCTGCAGGACACACACACACACACACACACACACACACACACACACATCCTGCCCTGCTCCAGCAGATCACAGATGTGGATGTTGGGTTGGGCTAACACATAATCCTGGTTCTGGGCCTGGCTAGTTGCAGGGTTAGTCAGCCCGCCAGCTCTCCCCTGTCTTCATCACCAGGGTGAGCTCTCCTGCATTGCCCTGGCTAGTTCACCCTTTGCAGCAAAGATAAAGAGGCGGGCGGTTCTCTAGCTTTCAAGTCTTCAGGGTCGGTTGTCCCACACTCACACTTTTCGGGGGCCAGCTCTACTGTGTTGCCCAGGCGAGGTGCAGAGGCCGCTCTCCCGAGTGCTGCAGCTGGTGTGGGGATGGGTCAGGTCCCCCATCTCTGTAGGTGGTGAGGAGCAAGGGGAAGAGGGAATGTTTTTCTCACCCATGCCGCAGTATGGCATACTAGAGGGGCGTGACCTGCTCTCCCATTCTCAGGCTCTCAGGGCCAGTTCACCCATGCCCCGGCGAACAGGGTCAGCTCTATGGTGCAGCCCAGGTGAGGTGTAGGATCCCCTCTCCAGAGTACTTCAGCCAGTGAGAGGTGGGGCCAATTCTGTGCAGCCCTATCCTCTCTGCCATTGGCTGTATCAGGAGCCACGGACATCAACAGAGACCACGGCTGCATCAGAGCCTGAACCCAGACATGGGCCCCAGCAGAAGCCCAGGCCCAGACATCACCATGGCCCTGGGTGGCAATGAGGCCACCCACCTCAGCCTGCTTATCACCTATTTTGCCTCTTCAGATACATCTCTGTCCACTGGACTTGAACCATTCTGTCTCTCTCTCTCTCTCCCATATCACACCATACATTTGCTCACCATAGTAGTGCCCATCTGCCTGGTGACAAAAGATGCCAGGTGGTCCAGTGTTTTCTCCCAGGAGCCCGGGACGGACTGCCCCAAGCTGGCGTGTGGGTCACTTTGTGCTGCTTAGACCATCATGGCACTGGGCAGGACCATTCTTCCTCATCACAAAGAAATCTTAATAGTGCCCAACTACCCTGTGCCATGCTCCTGGTTAGTGTGGAGGTGTTGCTTGAGTTCTTTTGCGGGCCTGGGTTAGAAGGTCCGGGGTGCAATCCATTGAGTTCCACCCACCCCAGATGCATGGCATGGGGCTGAGGTATTGCTGGAGTCCTCTCGAGGGCCTACAATTAACTTTATCTTTAATTTTATATACAAAGTTCTAGACTTTTCTCCATGAGCAATTTTTACATTGCATACATTTTTAAAATTTTTTATTATTATTATTTTTTTTTGATTTTTCGAGACAGGGTTTCTCTGTGTAGTTTTGGTGCCTGTCCTGGATTTCATTCTGTAGACCAGGCTGGCCTCAAACTCACAGAGATCTGCCTGGCTCTGCCTCCCAAGTGCTGGGATTAAAGGCGTGTGCCACTGCTGCCTGGCTTAAAATGTATTTATTTTTATATTATATGTATGAGTGTTCTGCCTGTATGCATGTATGTGTACTATGTACAAGTGGGTGGAGGCCATTAAAGAGTATCAGACTCCTGGAACTGGAGTGACAGATGACTGTGAACCACCATGTAGGTGCTGGGAAGCAAACTCAGGTTCCCTGCAAGAGCAGCAAGTGCCTTTAATTGCCAAACCATCTTTCTAGTCCAAGGTTTAAAATATTTTTTATTTTTACCACCAAATATTTAAAAATATCTAATGTATTATTTATTTGTCTCATAAATTATTCTCTTGTAACTTAAAAGGAAACAGGAGGCTGTGTTTGTAGTTATGCTTGTCAAAGTAAAAAACATGAATACACCATCGTAAGTCTGTTAGAGGTTGGGAGGTAGCTCTGTGTTTAAGCCATTGCCACACAAGCTGGAGGACTGGAGTTCAGACCCCAACAGCCTATGTAAACGTAAGATGGACATGGTTTTCTGCCTGTAACTCCAGCTTGGAAGGCAGAGACAGGGTCCCCAGATCAAACTGGCTTCTGAGACCGAACATGTTGACAAGCTCCGGGTTTGGTTGAGAGACCCTGCCTCAGTGAATAAGGTGGGAGAGGAATGGAGGGTGATTCTGTATGTCAACCTCAGGCCTCCACATACACACTCGCCCACAGGCTCATGCACCTGCACACACCTGTGTCCAAACACATGTACATGTGCACAACACACACACACACACACACACACACACACACACACAAATGGGAGAAAACTGTCAGAACTAATGTACAAAAAGAGTAAGATGTGGATATACCAATAAGGAACTTGGTGAAAGAAATTAAGACAGCAATCCAGTTGACAATGGCTGAAAACAAAAGAAAACACAGGAATCAGTTTTAACCAAGAAAGAAAATATCCCTACTGCAAAAAATTATAAAATACAGATGGAAGAAACAGAAGACATAGACAACCAGACTATCCTAGGCCATCTACAGATCCGATGCAATTCCTACCAAAATATAAATGACTTTTTTTCACAGAAGATTTCCTAAAATTCATACAGAGTCACAGAGATCCAAAATAGACAAAGTATTCCTGAGTAAATCAAACCAAGCAAGTAACATGCTATAAAATCACAAGATCTGACTTCAAAACACATTACAAAATTATGGTTACTGGGGCTGGAGAGATGGCTCAGTGGTTAAGAGCACTGACTGCTCTTCCAGAGGACCTGAGTTCAATTCCTAGCACCCACATGGTGGCTCACAACCAATTGTAATGAGATGTGGCGCCCTCTTCTGGCCTGCAGAGGCACATGCAGGCAGAACACTATAAATAATAAATAAATAAATCTTTTAAAAAAAATTATGGTTACTAACACAACATGGCGCTAACATAAACATGCATGGAAACAAAGAGAATATAGTGTACAAGCCAGAAATCCCGCATTCATACTGCTCATTAATTGTTGACGAGTCTACTGGGGCCATACGGTCATGTCAATACATACGGAGATGTCAATGTCTTCAATAAATGGTGCTGGGAAAACAGACTGTATATACACAGAAGAGTGAAGTTGGATCCTTGATCTCATCATACACAAAAGCCAATTCAAAATGAGTCAAAGAGCTAAATGCTCAGTCTGAAACTATGACAGGACCATAAGAAAGTATGCAAAAAACAAGTACATGAAACAGTCCTCAGCATCACTAACTGTCAGAGAAAATATCTATTAAAACCACAGTGAGGTACCATCTCACTCCAGTTAGAACTATCATCACTGAAAGAGACTTATCGATCAAAACCACAGTGAGGTACCATCTCACTCCAGCTAGAACTACCATCACTCAAAGAGACATAACCATCAAAACCACAGTGAGGTACCATCTCACTCCAGTTAGAACTATCATCACTAAAAAGACAAAATGACAACAAATGGCTTGTGGGGATGCAATTTCATAAGCCATTATGAAAAGCAGTATGAAAAATCTTCAAAAACCTAAAATTAGAACTGCTGAGTGATCAGAACCCTGCTACAGGGTGTACATGCAAGGGAGAAGAAATCATCCTCCCAAACAGATACCCACACCTACGGAAGTGTGAGTCACAATAATTACAATATGAAGTCCACATAAAATTCAGGCGATGAGTAGGGAAGGAGATTGTAGCATACTTATGCAGTGGATTCTCCAGCCATAAAAAAAGATTGGGGGCCTGTCACTTACAGCAATTTGTGTGGAGTTAGACTTACTATTTTAACTAAATAAGCCAGACTCAGAAAGGCAAATGTCATGCACTCTCACTCCTTGGTGGAGACTAGTCAACCAGTCGTTAAGAACAGAGTGGAATGATGGTCACTTATAATTGGGAAGGGCACAGGCAATGGGGTGGGGAAAATGCAAGAGAGAGCATCCAAACCCAGTTGGAGTGGGAGAATCTCTCCAGGACTTAGCCTGGTAGTGCGACAGTACCTCCAACAACTTGGCTTGTCCAAAGTGACTGGAAGAGCACGGAATTCCCAGCACACAAGCCAGTGGGTGTCAAATGAGACGGAAATGCTGATTAACTGCTTTGATTGTGTCCCGTCATTACATATACAGAATTAGCATAATGTGAAAATATTATGTCCCAATGAAATAAGAATTGAAGTGTCAACTTCTCTTTGGTTTTTGTGTCTTATTTTTTTTTCATGTTGCATGGAGAAAAGGAACTGTATCGGGCTGCTTGAAGTGTGTTGATCTTGCAGAAGCCCTACTTTAGATGCAGACACCGTCTGCCTCATACAGATTATTACATAAGCCCTGTCTTGCTGATATAATGTCTTTGGAAAACCAGAAGTAAGTTTTTAGATTTTTATTTTCCTGAAGAGTACAAATATTTTTAGTTGTGCAGGGAGAAGACAGCATTTGGGGAAAAAAAATCCAGTAAAGATGAAAACATCAGCGCTCGAAAAGGTTCCTATTGAGCATGTTAGACACTTTTCCATCACTGCAGCAAAAGGACAGAGACAATCAGCTTAAATAGGAGGAAGGTTTATCATGGCTTACAGTTTGGGAGGCTTTGGTCTGCAGGCCCAGTGGGTCTTGTGACTTTGGGGCCCTTGGCATGCATGCAGCACCTCGTGGCGAGGGCCAAACGGCAAAGTGAATTGTCCATTTTGTGCCTGGGATACGGATGACAGAGAATTGGAGATGTCTTGAAGTCACACTTCCAGTAACACCAAATTTCCCCACAGGCCCTGCCTTTTAGAGGTTCCACCATTCCCCAACTGTACCAAGCTGGGCACCAAGGCTCCAGTACACCAGCCCCTGGGGAACATTTCAGATCCAAACCACAGCGTCCAACTTCAGACAGAGCTTGAGAGCTGGCTCTGAGACTAAACCTCTTGCCACGCTTTGGCACTTTAGTGAAGACCAACCAGAGTTAAATTCCCCAGAACACACATAAAGGCTAGGCCAGCACGCCAGCCCACCTGTCATTCAAACTCTCTGAGGGTGGGCACAGGTATCACCTGTGCTAGCTAGCTAGCTAGACTAGCCCACAGGCAAGCTCTGGGTTCAACCAAGAGACCCTGCCTCAATGACTAAGGTGGAAGGCTGTTGGGGAGACTCCCTGTGTCAGCCTTAGGATGCTACACAAACATACACATTCACATACACATACATACATCACACATACACATACACATTCACACACATGCACCACACATACACCACACATACACACACACATACACCACACACGCATGCAAATGGAGGAAGAGAGAAAGAAAAGACCTAAAAGCAAATAACAAAACCCCATAAATCACCCTAACATAAAAGCAAAACCACCCACAAGTTCATTGTTTGGGAACAAGTGTGTGTTAGGTGTGCCATCCCGGAGCTCTAATCAGGCAAGGCCTTGAGGAGCCCTGAGTGGGAAAGAGTCTCTGGGATATTTCCACATGAGGAGACTCCGGATGCAGTGACTGGAGAAGAGGAGACGGTGGCTCTGGGTTCGTACAGCCTGGAGCAGGAAAATGTCTGACTAGGTCTTAAGGGTTTCTTTTCAGGCCAATTCAAAAGCACATTTAAATGTAAATTTCATTTCATTGATTTTCCTTGTCCCCATGAGGACTTGGATTCACTCTTACATGACCTTGTCATTAAAAAATCAAAAAGACCTCTCTCTCTCTCTCTCTCTCTCTCTCTCTCTCTCTCTCTCTCTCTCTCTCTCTGTGTGTGTGTGTGTGTGTGTGTGTGTGTGTATCTTTCTGTCTGTGTCTTCCTCCCTGTCTGTCTCTGTCTCTGTCTATCTCTCTCTGTCTCTGTCTCTCTGTTTCTCTCTGCTGGCGAGGAAAGGTCTACAAAACAAGAGTAAAACTTGTTTTGCTTCAGAAATATAGTCTGCTGAACAGAAGTTTGTGGCATTCATTTGTTTAGTGAACTGAACATTTAGAGCACTTCTAATGCTCCACATTCCCTACCAATATCAGGGGTGCAAAGATGAGTATGTGGCCATGTTCCACCATGATGGTAATGAACTAAACCTCTGAAACAGTAAGTCACTCCAATTACAATGTTTTCCTTTATAAGAGTGCCATGGTCATGGTGTCTCTTCACAGCAATAGAAACCCTGACTAAGACAATGTATGTTTATACATATACGTGCATGTACGTAGCAACAATTAATGAAAAAGGAGGCTGATATGCCCAGATCTAGGGAACCCCCAAAAGATCACCATGGAGATTGAATCCCATATGTAAAAGCAAAGAGCCTTTATTTTTCAAGCTCTGAGCTTGGTCTCGCTGTCTGTCCAATGAAGCAGTGAAAGCAGAGAGCCCGAGCTCAGGTGGGGTAGGGGTTTTATCATAGCAGAGGTTGGGGTGAGGGGATTTCCAGGGTTCAGGACCCTGCCTGGCTGACATTTGTCTAGGGTATAGGTGATGTTTGGGATGTCAGGTGTTTCCTCTTAGATGCAGGCCCCGCTGGGTAGGGTCAGTTTATGGCTCTTCCTGGTCCAGGTGTTGCCTGCCAGAAGCTGTGTCTGGGCCTCTAAGCCTGTCATGGCAGCTGTATGGTCAAGCTGTTATGGGACCCTCCACAGAGGTCATGAATTTGAAAAAAGCAAGGAGGGGTAAATGGGAAAGGTTAGAGGGAGGAAAGGGAAGGGAGAAATGATGAAGTTTTATTAAGTTCAAAAAAATAATTGTCAACAAGAAGATGTTGAAGAAGCAGGGCCAGCTGACACAGACTCTTATGCCATCCTTCTCCTGACATTTGGAGGAGTGTCCTTGAGACTGCTCATGTTTCTACAACTTCGCTTTCTTTTTGCCACAAGCAGAAATGTGGAAGTGGGGCTGCACCACGCCCACTGCCACCTGACAGTTCTCTGGTCCCCATCGCTCCTGTGTTCAGACTCAGGAAGTGCTCCGTAAATGGTGAGTATCATCATTAGTGTAACCTGTGCTACAAGTGCTCAAAGAACCCAAAGACTTAGACAAGAGAAGACGGTGTGAGGCTGAGGCTGAGGCTGAGGCTGGGGTGGGCGCTCCACTCCCTGTTGTCAGAGAAAGCTGTTCTTCAATGTGACAAATGTTTGCGGGTGGGAATTAGACTGTCTGCCTAAAGCCCTCTTGGTTGAAAAGTCTCACCATGTGAATATGGGTGGGCTGACCACAGGGTGCCAGGTGGAGTGGTTGAGGGAACAGTTCTATTTAGAGGGTGGTCTCCTTCAAATACTTCTAATCCACTAGTCTTCTAGCTCCTCCTTCTAAATTCTAGGAGAGTCACCCCTAACTTCCTGATCTTTCACTTTCTTGCCCCATATCCAATGTCTTATATAGTTTACCTAAGAGGTGTCTCTAAGCCTGCCCTCTGGTTTTCTGGAAAATTCTGGCCATGTGCATACTTCACACATGACTCCTTCCTCCTCAGCTGATGGTTCCAGCTCACCCTGGATGGTCTTTATTCCTCATCCTGACTTTGTGGCTGAATGTCCATCTTACTTATGCCCTATGCCTGATTTCCCACCCCATACTCCACGCTATCAAATGATTTCTGGCTTCTTGAGGCTATGTACTGTTAGATGAAGACACTGATTCCCTTCAGACCATCCTCAGAGCCATCAGCTCCCAGCAAGGCTACCTACCTGGGGAATGAAGTTATTACTCAAGCCAGGGTCCTGTCTGTGCAGGAGCCTAGTTGGCCACACCGAAGGCCTCTGTTAGTCTTCCATCTTTCATCTCACAGTGGATAACTACCTCCTAATGGGTTCCTCTGTGCCAGACTCCATCTTCTCTGCTTGTAGTGAATGACTTGATTTCCAGACCTCTGGCTTACATTGACATCTCAGCTCCTAATGAGTTGAGTAAACTCTGCAGTGGTAGTCAGGACTCTCAGTTGGGTTTGGTTGTCCAGTACCCTGACTTACCTGCCATTTATGGAGCACGCCAATCCTCGAGGCCCCACACAGTCACCCACACTGTTTGGCATGTTCTTCAAATCCTGCTCCATTCTTGTTTCATTGTCTGTCTGCTAAACTGCTCAGCCCCAGTTTTAGTGCCTCCTCCCTTCAAAGCCCTCCCTAACTTCCAGAAAAAGTGGGGCTTTTATTCTTCACATTTTCATAAAATTCTTTTAATACTACCCAGACCTGGAGTGTAGTTCAGTGGTAGACTGCTTGTCTAGCATATGTGAGGACTGGGTTCTGTCCTCAACGTTGCAGATTAAACAAAACAGAACAAACAAAAGAAAATAAAGGCCTTCCTTTTCATTCTCACTTCCCTTTTTAACCTGTACTTATGTTGTTTAAATGCATAGCAGGAGACTTGTACTTTCCTGAGCTCAAGGGATAGAGAGATAAACGTATTAATTTGGTGTGCATGTGGAGGTCATAGGACATCTCATAGGAGTCAGTTCTGTCCTTGCATCATGTCAGTCTAGGGACTCGAACTCAAGTCACCACTGTGGTGAGCATCTTTACCCACTGAGCCATCCCACCAGCCTGAACTAACAGATTACAAATGAAGCAAAGCCTCAACATTCAATCCATGGACAGTCTGAACACAAAGCCTGAGTAAGGACATTCTCTCTCTCTCTCTCTCTCTCTCTCTCTCTCTCTCTCTCTCTCTCCCCACTCTCTGTCTGTCTCTGTCTCCTCCCTCTCTCTGTTTCTCTCTGTCTCTGTCTCCCTGTCTGTGTCTCTGTCTCTCTCTGTCTCTCTGTCTCTCTGTCTCTCTGTCTCTCTCTGTCTCTCTCTCTCTGTCTCTCTGTCTCTCTCTGTCTCTGTCTCTCTCTCTCTCTCTCTCTCTCTCTCTCTCTCTCGTTCTCTTTGCCTGCCTCCTTGAATTCAGCTGGGAAATCAATCTCTGAATACTGATGAGACTAGACATTAACAGCTGGTCCAGAAACACACTGTCTGCTCTCCTGGGTCTCTAGTTTGCCAACTGTGTACATTAGGATTTAGCCTTTGTAACCACCACCACCACCACCACCACCACAACAACAACACACACACACACACACACACACACACACACACACACACGTACATACATTTATGGAGAGAAAGAGATATAGATAAATGATCTATCTACCATCTATGTATTTTCATACATATCTCTTGAAAATACACTCAATATATCTTGAGCATATCAATACTAATTCATCTGCACATATCATATACATCTTGACTGTATGTCAGTATCATATAGCTATATTAATCTATCATCTACCCTTTTGCCCACAACTTCCTGTTTCCCCTTCTCTGTGGAACTCTGAATGGTACATATATTTGGGAAAATCTGCTTTGAGAACGTGACGTTTGTGTTGAGCTCTGAAGAATATAATAAAATAAGAGCCAGAAAAAAATAATTCTAGCAAAATGAGAATTTGAGGATAAAAGCCAGAGGCAGAAAGAACCAGAGCATAGGCAATTATCAGGAGACTAGATCAGAGAGGAAAGCAGGAGCCACACAAGGAAGGAGCTCTAATGCCGTCCCTGAAAATATCAAGAAGCCGAACAACTGGCTTTCAATAAATGATTGTTTGACAAAATGAGTTCCTGGTAAGTAATTTCCAAACCACTGAAAACTGTTCTCTAGAGCTGGAAAAAACACACCACTGTTTTCATCCTCATTCTTTGATGGTTTTCACAGAGTAACCCATGGTGAAAGCCCTGGAAGGGGAGGATGCTGATAAAAGCCGGCCGAATCATCCCTGAACATCAGAGGATGACGGATGAGCAGCCAGCCTCCTCTCGTGTTTGTCCTCCTTGGCGTTTTTGTCTGTTGTTGCAGAATACACACGCCGTCGTGAGGATCCTGACCACCCTGTGACACATGTCACAGGCTCAACACAGACCCAGGAAACTTCTCCCAGAAAGCCAGCCCGAGCTCTGCACAAGAGCGCCCTCTTCTGCGCAGTCGCAGTCCAGCCTTCAGATGAAGGTTGAGGCGACCCCTGTCTGGCAGGCCAGGGGCTCCAATGAGCCCACTGTCAGCAAGTCAGAGGAGTCCAAGGAAGTCCTTAAGGACCACCGCCATCCCCCGGGGCACATGCATCCAGGATCCTTCTAATATTATCTAAGAAAGTGAAAGGGATGAAGGAAGAGATTGAGTTCAGGATACCTCCCCAAAGGGTTCAACAAAACAGGGATGAAAAGGAAGCTCAGATACTCCGTCTTATAAATGAGCTCAGAATCCATAGTCAGAGGGATGTACGGAAGTAACCAGAGAGGGTGGAGCCAACATGTGCCCAGGGCTTCAGTCAGTCCTGCCAGGCTGCTTGTGGAGTCACATAGATGAGGGAATCGGGTCTCTGAGATAATTCAATCCTGAAGCCTGCATGCTTCATCCCTCAGTTTTCTTTTTCTTTTTTACTTTTCTTTTTAGTATACAGCACCACATAAGGTCATTTTAATGCAAATATATAACAACCTTCACGTGTATTCCCGTCTGTACACCCCAGCCATCGTTCTCGCCTTCCTCCTCTTGTGAACTCTGCTTTGCTCCCCAAAGAATTTTGCTTCCCCTCTCATGTCATCAGTACATATATGGTTCTGTGTGTCTGTAACATGTCGGATCCACAAATGAAAGAAAACGTGTGTTGTGCGGTCTAGAACACACCATCAGACCCCCAAAATGATCATGCCAGTCAGAGCTATATTTTCACTATATACAAGAAACTGAGGCTCAGAGAGGTGAGTGATTTCTCCACAGACACAAAGCAAATGCAGGAATTAAGATGAGTACTTAAAGGTTACACACACACCATCCTGTTACAGACCAATCTGAACAAGAGAAAGTCAATAGTCATTATAGATGTGGCTGAGGAGAGGATGTCAATTTTAATTATAGTTAAGGCTGGAATTTGGAAGGCTCGTGGTCACTTCTCCCTCTGTTATCTTATAGGACTTCAAGCCAAAACAACAGTGTGAATGTATGTATGTAGAGGTCAGAGGTCAACCTCAGCATCACTCCTCTGGTGTCATACACTTTATTTTGAGACAGGGTCTCTAGCTGTCCTGTAACTTATCAAGCAAGCAAGGCTGGCTGGTAGAGCAAACACCAGGGTTCTGCCTGTCTCCATCTCCCAACCCCAGGGTTCTGCCTCTCTCCATCTCCCAACACCAGGCTTTGCCTCTCTCCATCTCCCAACCCCAGGGCTCTGCCTCTCTCCATCTCCCAACCCTAGGGCTCTGCCTGTCTCCATCTCCCAACACCAGGGTTCTGCCTGCCTCCATCTCCCCAGGCAGACAGCACCATGCCTGGATTTTTATGTGGGCTCCGAGGGACAGAATTTAGATCCTTATGCTTACTAGGAAAGCCCTTTACTGACTGAGCTATTGTCCCAGCTGTTCAGTCAAAACGTTCTTGTACAACCACACTGTTTCCAAGGCCTTTGAATCTTTCCTGGAGTGCCACAGCAAATGGGGTTTCGTTTGGCAAGCACAGGAGCCTGACAGGCAGCAAAGCCTAGACACAGGAAAAGAGCTCAGATTAGCCTCACTGAGTTTCCCCTGTCCTCACCCTTGAGGGTAGAAGACGCCTGAGTTTTGTATCTTATTTCCTCTTTTAAACTTCCAACTGCATAGAAATGTCCTCAGAGATTGATCCCTCCATCCTTCTTTCCCTACATCAGAAGAAGACCCACCTGGCCTCCCTTCCCATCTTGATAGCATCACCCTCAACCCTAGTCCCCCATTCTGGAGTGCACAGCTCTTCCTTAGGCCACTGTCCTGTGCACAGAACCCATCAGCCACCAGTGCTCTGAACCTGGGGCTGAGGCTTATTCTGGACCTGTTTCCAGGTGATTTTTCAGCTCCCTATCAGTACTTAGCAGCCCTGACTTCCCTGATGGGAGAAGACTAATTAAAATGACAAACCCAGCGTTGATTTATTACTAATAGGATGAAAACAATAAACAACCCTGTCGTTGCTAATGGGGTTCCTCTCTCCAGCCCTGCCCCTACATACAATTGCTCCACAGGGAAGGGGATGGAGTCAAGGCTGCAGGTGGAAGAGTCCAGTCTTCTCTCACCACTGGGACTTCTTCATTGCTTCCTCACCATGTCTCCTCCTTAGATACAACACACACACACACACACACACACACACACACACACACACACACAAATGTATACACATGCATACAAATGCATAAACACACACACATACATACATATATACACACAAATGCATACACATACATACACACACAAATGTGTACACATAAATACACATGCATACAAATGCATACACACACATACACATATACACACACACACACACAAATGCATACACATACATACATATACACACACATACACCTCTGCTGGAATCATGGAGAGGCTGGGCTGTGATAGGCTTCTGGCACCTCCTCTCATCTAGAGGCAGCTGTTAACATCTGTACTTGACAGGTGCAGACACAAGGGAGGTAAGGGTTCTCTAGGGTTCAGGAAGGTGTAAGACAGAATATTAATGAGCTCTGCCATCTGAGACATGCAGCAGTTCTTTCTTCTCCCAAAGTACCTTTTTAATAGTTAAGGCAGCAACTTGGTAAACATGGGACATGACTGTATGAAAGATGCTGATCTCCAACTGGGTTTTCAGTGACATAAAGGAAGTGGGGCGTGGCCCCTCTCAGAAGGAGGCTGGCACACTAAAGATGGTGAGACTTTGTAGCTGGAGTTTTCTCCAGTCCTGCCCAAGCCCGCAGCCACTCAGACCAAAATCAACACACAGATGCTTATATTAATTAAAACTGTTCAGCCTAATGGCTCAAGTTTCTTGCTAGCTAGATCTTACATCTTAAATTAACCCATTTCTATAAATTTATACCTTGCCACAAAGCTCATGGCTTACAGGTTTCTTTACATCTTGCTTCTCATGGCAGCGGTGGCTGGCAGCAACTCCTGACTCAGCCTTCTTCTTCCCAGAATTCTCCTCTCTCTTTGTCCCGCCTATGCTTCCTGCCTGGCTACTGGCCAATCAGCATTTTATTTATACAGAGCATATCCACAGTACTTCCCCTTTTCTTTTTTTTTCAAAAAGGAAGGTTTTAACTTTAACTTAGTAAAATTGTATACAACAAAACAATTATCAAGCAATAATTACAGTTACAGTATTTAGTCTATTTATAATATCTAGTCTATTTGTATTTGGCAAAATTAAAGAAGATATCCTATCTATCCTATATTTGTGAGTCTAAGGTTTCATATCTAACTTATCTTTTATCATAACTAAGGAAATTATAACTATCTAGTCTTTAACTACATCAAAGACCTCAGAAGGATATAATATTACCTGAGAAACGGGAGAAGGATGCAAGCAACTTTTGGGAGTCTTGCGAAAGTAGACAGAGACAGCTGGCAGCCTGGACAGTCACCCAAAGTTCCTCTGTAAATTTGGGGCATCTGTTTTCAGCCCACAGGCCTAGAGTCTCTCAGTCACTTCTCTCTGTGTTCTGTAGAATGTCTGGCAGTTTCCTCTGCAAAGCGGGAACCTGAAGGACCATTTTGTCAAGCAAAGTTCAGTGGTCACCTTTCTATGGGTCCTGCACGTCCATTCAATACATCATTTTGTCAAAGCTACTCCATGGCACATTCCTGCCAAATTACACAGAGGTTTCTGCAAGCTGTGCAACATGGTACATGGTGGATATAGCTTTTGCTACTAAAAAAAAAAAAAGAGGTTTCTGGGCTATAGGCTGCTTTGATAGAAGCATAGACCCACTGCTTCTGAGAGTTGGTGGTACACATGGCTTCCAGACCCAGAGGTGGTGGTAAATGTACCACTGCTATGTTGGGAAGCTGAGGTAGGTAGAAAATGCTGTAGTTTGAAGCAATAGATTCACAATAAGACAGATTCAGATGGGATAAACCTCTAAATGGTTTACAATGTGTGTAAAAATGTACATAGGCTTGAAAGAGAGAAAAATGTAATGTATGCAAGTATATAAAGAAATAGTTTTTTTAAAAAATGAAGTATATAAAGAAAAAGTAAAAGTAATATAAAAAATAAGCCACATAAAGATGGATATCACACAGAGAATCTGGATTGTGTTGTCTTTGGGATTTTTAACTGCAGAAAGACATTTGATTGTAAAGGCTGCTCAGTTAAACCAATATATATATATATATTTTAAAGATACCTTGACTTCAAAATTTGGATCTAAGGATATGCTGCTTTGGAAAGGAGGCTCTGCTTTTGTTTCCACAGAAAACAAGAGACTATGGATTTGTTCCAGATTAAGATACATCAGTTTTGACCAGCCAAGACCCCCTGAAAGGTCTCTGATGATGGTTTCAAGGCAATACAGCCTCACGGACTACTCCATAATCCTAAAATTTTCTTTGTGTCCCCATAAGCATACAGCACCCTCATCTAGCAGGAAGTAGTATGAGAAGCTACACCCTAATTCCCAAATATACCAAGCTAGCTTTGGAGATGGAATTGACTCACTCCTTCTCTAAACCCAAGCATATTGCTAAAAGGAAAGGTTGAAAGATTCTTCTGTTCCATATCAGAAGACATTGCTGTAATTCCTGGGATCCCAATTATACCCATGGCCAGATGTCTGGCATGGGAGGCCCAGAGATACCCAGTGCCCCTGTGTGCTCAAGCACAATCTATGTGCTCAAACACAAACTGTGTTATGTCATTCTTTGGTCTATCCATGTAGATCCTTTCTTGATCTCACCTCCACAACTGGCCAGTTTATCTCATTTCTCTTTCTTCCAAGCATCTGAGGTGCCAGGCACCTCCTTCCAGGTGGCCACTTAAATCATATAGTCAAGTCTCAGGATATGAGTCTCTTGCTCAGGCCACCCTGAGAGAGCAATCAAAAATGTCTTCCTGCCTGTGACCAATGTACTCAAGAGAACAACTGGATGGGGGAGTATTGGTTTTTGTCTCCATGCTGCAATGATAGCAGGAACATGCAGGGGAGGGCTTCTCACCACATAGAGCACAGAGAGGAGAATGCAAGGAAAGGTGGAGGCCACATATGACTCTCAAAGCTCTGCCCCCAGTGGCCTACTGTGTCTAGATGCACCCTGCCTTCCAAGGTTTCCACTAGATCTCAAAATAGCCTGCCAGCGGGGGACCAAGCACTCAATACAGAACCCTGTGTCATTTAAACTTTCCTTTTAGAATCAACTCAGAAATATTTTCTACATAAGTCTTTAATATTTTGCTCTGTTTGTGTGGTAAAAATACCCATTCTAAGTTACTATCTTCTCTCTGCATTAAAGGTAAAATACCCAAAATACAATCAATCTCTGCATCCAAATGATCTACATGTGCATCCTGTAATTTCCTTATTTTAACCAGAGCCAATTCTCTCTTAGCTTCAGCTGATAATTTTCTTGGACTATTTAAGTCCTTGTCACCTTGTAAGGTTTGAAATAAATTACTCAGCTCTTGAGTTGTTAATCCAATTGTGGGTTGTAGCCAGTTAATGTCTCCCAGCAATTTTTAGCCGTCATTAAGACTCCACAATTGATCTCTCCTGATTTGTACCTTTGGAGTTGAATTTTTTGTAAACCTATTTTATATCCTAGGTAATAGAATCTCCTCTTTTACCTTTTCAGGAAC
Organism: Peromyscus nudipes; assembly: GCA_902168325.1. Taxonomy (NCBI): domain Eukaryota; kingdom Metazoa; phylum Chordata; class Mammalia; order Rodentia; family Cricetidae; genus Peromyscus; species Peromyscus nudipes. The sequence continues at coordinate 1,112 of CABHPH010138576.1, read as the reverse complement.
AATTTGTAATCCCCAGAAAGGCAATCTTTATTTCTTCAAACATTTTCTCTAAGGTATCTACATTTGAATAAACTAGTAAGATATTGTCCAGATAATGGTAAATTATAGATTGACGAAACTGAACATGAATTATTTCCAATGGATGTTGTACAAAATATTGGCACAGAGTGGGAGAACTTTCCACTGATATCTTTTAATGAGCTGAGAATTATTATAAGTAGGCACCATGAAGGCAAATTTTTCTCTATTCTGTTCTTGTAAAGATGTAGTGAAGAAACAGTCTTTTAAATCAATCACTATAATAGACCATCCTTTAGGTAATAGAGAAGGCAGGGGAATTCCAGGCTATAGAGAGCCCATCACCTGAATCACTTTATTTATGGCTCTCAAATCTGCTACTATTCTTCATATTCCAGATTTCTTTTTAATGACAAATATAGGAGAATTCTAAGGACTAGATGATTCATCAATATGTTGAGCATTTAGCTGCTCCTGTACCAGCTCTTCTAAGGCCTGTAATTTTTCTTATGTCAAAGGCATTGTTCTACTCAGACAGGTTTGTCAGTTAACCATTTTGAAGGTCAGGCTGTTGGTACCTTTGAAAGATCAGCAACTATTGTTCCTTGTCTATGTACAACTGGAATGGTCTGTGACTATTCTTTTATACTACCTTTTAATATTCTTCCCAGAAATATACATTAGTTTATAGTTTGTTTCTGAGATTGGAGAAATGTTAATCTGGGTATCCCATTGCTGTAACAAATCATGTCCCCATAAATTCATTGCTGTGTTAGCCACATATGGCTTTGATTTTCCTCTCTGTCCTCTGGTCCTATACATTTGACCCATCTTGAGCTTTGTTTTTCCTAAGATAAAGTTCCAATCCCTAAAAGCTGAACAATTACCTCTTGAAGAGGCCAATTTGGATGCCAAGATTCTGGTGCAATTATTGTTATATCTGCCCCTGTGTCTACCAGACCCTCAATTACAATGTCATTTATTTGTATTTTTAACTTTGATCATTTATAGAAGTTTGCCAAAATATTTCCTTTATGGTTTTTCCTAAAATTTTTCTTTTGTTTTCTAAAGCATCTAGGGAAGTATGGTTTTTA
>CABHPH010138575.1:104028-121089 GCA_902168325.1 Peromyscus nudipes | reverse complement strand
TAATCCCAGCACTTGAGAGGCAGAGGCAGGCAGATCTCTGTGAGTTCGGGGCCAGCCTGGTGTACAAAGTGAGTTCCAGAATAGCTAGGACTGTTACACAGAGAAACCCTGTCTCGAAAAATTAAAAAAAAAATTATTTATATTTTATGTATGAATGTTCTGCATGTATACCTGCAGTCCAGAAGAGGACATCAGATCCTATTATAGATGGTTGTGAGTCACTATGTGGTTACTGGGAATTAAACTCAGGAAGAGCCTTCAGTGCTTTTAACCCCTGAGTTATCTCTCTAGCTTGATTTTTTTTTTCACACTATTGTTATTATCTGCAATGTCCATTTATGGGCCATGAGGGAATGTCTTTCTTCTTGTAGTTGTATGGTAACCCTCAGACTGTTGAAGAAGTAAGTGTGTGACTTCAACTGTGCTTTTCTTTTTTTTCACTTGTTTTCCTGGTTATTGAGGTTTAGAAAAATTTGTTCTTTATTAAAATTGGCTTTGGGTAAATTTGAAGATACGACTCACAAAATGTGTAGTAAAAAGCACCTGTGAGGATAGGAAGTTAGTCGGCTTTCCTTGCATACTGTTTACACAGCTTCCATTGATAGGAGAGTTTGGAGATGTTGATTTGGAATTGTGTTTTAGACGTCTGGAAGCAGCATATTTAAAATTTATTCTTAGGTTTGAATCTGGAAGCATGGTATTCATTTCTCTGCTCTGAATCTAGCAAGACGTGATAACATCACCACAAAATTTAGTCCACCCTAAAAATGATTTCCAATTGCCAAAGTTGATGGCAAACTAAGGACACGTATCTTTTGTCCATGAACATTGTATGAGCAGCAACACCTTAGAAAAAGAAGGTTTTAAAGTTTGTCATCAGAGGTCAATGTAATGAATGACAGCACGTGGAGAAGCTGCCTGCTGCCTTCACAGTTTCAGTGTGGTTATGTGGAGTATCACCCTCCTCCCCACAAGACACGTTTCTCTGTGTAGCTGTCTTGGATCTCACTCTGTAGACTAGGCTGACCTCATAGAGATCTGCTTCACCCTCCCACCCCTTTGCCGGGATTAAAGATGTGTGCTATCACCATCCATTTAAGAAACAATTTTGGTTTTGTTTTTTACTGTTTACTTATTAGATTTGTTCTTTGATAATTTCAATTTTTTTTTTTTTTTGATACACGGTCTCTATGTAGCCTTGGATGGCCTTAAATTCACAGAGATCTGCCTGTGTCTGTCTCTCAGATGCTGGGACTAAAGGCATGGACCACCATATCTGCCATAGGTTTGTGTGCATATGTAGTTATGTTTCAGCCTGTGTGTGTGTGTGTGTGTGTGTGTGTGTGTGTGTGTGTGTGTGTGTGTGTGTGTGTTCCAGCTTTTTATTAGCCTCTTAAAGAGGGATAATAGGGCCAGTGGTTGGCATAGCCAGGAAGACTTCGTGTTGCCTCTGGGCAGCAGTATGGGGGAGAAGTATGGTGAGATGGGGGCAGAAGTGCTAGTTGGGAGTTACTGTGTGCTTGCGTTTCTTTTTAATGTCAGTGGCCAAAGCTTTGGTCTTCTGAGGAAAAGTGTGGGGTCTGACTTTGAAATTAGGAAGCATTTTATCTTGCTGTTAGGTAAATGGCTGCTTTTAATAAACTACATTTATTGAATTCCTATGGGCCATCTCTACTTTGTTTTCCTCTCGCCATCTTCTTGTGCAGTCTCCAGGCCCCATTTAAGATACTGTTTAAATCGGTTGCATTTCATATTTCAAAGCAAAGCTTTCCTTTGGATACTCTATTACAATGGATAATAACTTTGCAGCCAGAATGCAAGCAGGCTGCTAGTCTTAATGTCAGAGAGCCTAAGGATATTGGGAAGTATTTCTTGTGTCAGACTAGCTATTCCAGTTGAGTTGGCTATTTTTGTAAAAAGATTTATTTTTATTCTTTTACAGTTATATGTAGGTGTGCATGTCTGCATGTGGATATGCACAAATGAGTGGAGGTGTCCTCAGAGGACAGGTTGTTGGCTCCCTGGAGCTGGAGTTATAGACAGCTGGGAGCTGCCTAATGCGAGTGCTGGGAACTGAACTCTGGTCCTCTGGAAGAGCACCAAGTGCTCTTAACTTCTGAGCCATTTCTGTAGCCCAGAGCTGGCTATTTTTGAGAGTGGCAGCCCTTGTTGTGAAGTATATCCTGTTGGTTAAGTTTTTAGTAATGCTGAGGATCCATTGCAGGCTCTTACCCATGCTAGGCAAGTGCCCCCTAGGTATAGTTCAGTTTAATTTTCTGTGGATTTCTCTTAAATGTATTTTACAGCTTCTGCCTACTTGCCATATCTCAGGGTAGCACATTCCTGAGGTTTGTAATTCCTGTCAGGTTTGCTTGGAGATTAGTATTAGAAGAGTTGGTTAATGAGCAGTGTTAATAAGCATGATTAAACTCTCCTAAGTGGATTTGTGAATATTGTCCAAGCTTGTTCATTTTTTTTTTTGTCTTTCCAGTGTGTGATTCATTTTAGGCTGGTCTAGGTTAAGGGAACATACATACCATGGATGAAGAGCTGTTCAGCATCCTGAGCATTACCTAAGTCTAGTTTTGATGATCGCAGGTGCAGGAGCTACAGATGGGGATGACAATGAGCATACCTGTAGGAGCAGGTGATGTCCAGTGTCTAATGGGGGAACCTTACCTTCTTCTCCATAAGAGAGACTCAAGAAGTAATCACCTTTAAGCACTGTAAATTAGTATGTCATTATACAGTTTAACAGTTTCTTTGTCAGGTAAGAGGATTGAGCAAGGTGTGGTGACTCACACCTTTAATTCTAGCAGTTGAGAAGCTGAATCAGGGGGATGATTGCAAGTTCTAGCTATAGAGCTATTATAGAGGAACACTGTAGGCAGAAGTTTCTGTCCCACCAGCAACTCCCAAATACCCAGCAGCCACTTCCCAAATTACAACACAGAGGCTTATATTAATTATAAATGCTTGGCCAGTAGCTCAGGCTTATTACTAACTAGCTCTTACACTTAAATTAACCCATAATTTTTATCTATGTTTAGCCATGTGGCTTGGTACCTTTTCTCAGTACAGCGTTCTCATCTGGCTTCCTCTGCATCTGGCTGGCAACTCCTGACTCCACCCTTCCTCTTCCCAGCATTCTTAGTTTGGTTGCCCCACCTATACTTCCTGCCTGGCTACTGGTCCATCAATGTTTTATTAAACCAGTTCAAGTGGCAAATCTTTACAGTATACAAGAGAATTATTCCACAGCATTTCCCTCTTTTTGTCTAATTAAAAAGTGAGGTTTCAACTTTTAATGTAGTAAGATTATCTACAACAAAAACAGTTATTAAGTAAGAATTACACTAACACTAATCCATTTGTATTTGGCAAAATTAGCGAAAATATCTATCTTATCTTGGTGAGTCTAAAGTTTTGTATCTAATTTACTTATTATAACTAAGGAAAACTATAATTATAACTATTTAGTCTTCAACTCCATCAAAGACCCCAGAAGGTTAAAATGTTACCTAATGACAGGGACATCAGGCTGCCTGGACAGTCACCCAAAGTTCCTCTGCAATGTTGGGGCATCCAATAGGCCTAGCATGTCTGACAGATTTTTCTGTGAAGCAGAACTGTTGAAGGACTGTCCCACCTTGTCTTGCCAAAGTTCTGCAGTCACTTTCTTTTGTGTCCTGCTTGTCCATCTTGGACAGCATACTGTCAGCAGTTGAGGCAAGGGCAGTTTCTTGCCCAGTGCCTAACTTGCACAAAGAAAGTAAACTCCATATGGAGTTTCTTCGATGCCCATCAGAACATTCTCTAAAATAACAAATCCCCTCCCCCCCCCAAAAAAAAACCCTTCAAAACCAAGAGGGAAACAAACAAAAATAAAAAAACACAAGGAAGAAGAATGAAGAACAGAGGCAGAAGTCTGACTCGGGTTCCCAGGAGAATGAGTTCTGTAAAGCTCCTTAGGAGCCACCAACCATTCACACGCATGACCTTCTGAGGCTGGCACACCTGGATGTTTTCAAGTGTCTTCTCTCTACTGCTACACTTTCCCCTCTCCTACATAGTCATTAACAAATGCTAGGTATGGTGGCTCATCACTTAATCCCAGTGCTTGGGAACCAATCACGAGTTCTAGGTTAGCCTGGGTTATGTAGTAAGATCCTGCCCCACACCTCCAAAAAATAAAATGGGATAAAAATTAACATTGTTTGAAAATTTTATGGGACTGCTTACTCAAGACACTGAGAAGTTCCTAAAACCAAAATGTAGATTATGACGCTATCTACATAAAATGTCAAAAATTACTGTTGCTTATGCCAAATCCCCAAAGTTTAAATACTTCTAGTCAAAAGTGAAGAAGTTGAATTTCTGTATAATTTGTGCAGGTTTTAACATGTCATCCATAGCATTCTCAGGATACTGTTTTTTGGTCTGTTTTTTTGTTTTTGTTTTTCCAAACACCTTAAGGGACATAGGAGTAGTCAGTGATTTTTAAATGACATGAGAATGTGTTGCTTGAAGTATAGTCTAAAGTCACTTAAATAAAATATAAAATGTAATTATGAAATATAAGTTTCCCACCTTAAAATAGAAGTTAGAATCCTTCTACACACTAAGTTTTTTCTTTCTTTTTATTTTTTTTTCTTTTTTCTTTTTTGTTTTTTGAGGCGGGGTTTCTCTGTGTTCCCGGCTGTCTTGGAACTCACTCTGTAGATCAGGCTAGCCTCAAACTCACAGAGATCTGCCTGCCTTTGTATCTGTCCAATGCTGAGATTAAGGATGCATGCTAGCATGCCTGATTCAGTGTAGAGTATTTTTTACTTAAAATTATTTATTTATAGAGTGTATGTTTGTGTGTGTGTGTGTGTCTATTAGTGTATGTCATGTGTGTTTGTACCTATGGGTGTCAGAAGAGGGTGTCAGCTCTCATGGAGCTGGTTGTGAGCCATCTGTTATGGGTGCTGAAAGACTCTTGTCCTCTGAAAAGAACAGTAAGTGTTCTTAATTGCTGAGCCATCTCTCCAGCCCCTAGAGTAGTTTGAAGTGTAATTGTAATGGGCAGTTCATCTTTACTGCTGTGATAATTGTACTTATGTTGCTGTCTAAGAAATAGCAACACTCTTACAAAAAAGCTTTCACAAGGATCAAAAGTTAGAAATTGGGGCCCTTAAATATTTTAATTAAGATATTAGGATACCCCCCCCAAAAGAAAACAAACAAAAAGCTATTAAGATACTTACTATGTTATGAAATTTCTTTGTGAATGACTACATGCGTGCTTATAATGCATACGTGACTTTTAGGGGTTGTAACACCAGAGCTTGGGGTGTTAGTTCTGTGGTAGACTATGTTGGGTTTTGGGTTTGATCTCTAGCACCACAAAATAATCAATAAATAAACTTGCCAGACTACTAACTGAATGGGAGATTGCTGTCATGCCTGTTCTAATTGAGGGATAGCTTGAGGTGACTTCTCCTGAGTTCTGTCTGAAGTAGGGAAGTCTTTCCTCTTCTATTAAAACTGAACCTTTGTCTAATGAGTCCGTTAGACACCTTTCTACCTTTTGGCTACGTTTTGCTTTTCTGGGCGGGCACGCTCTACCCAGTAAGTCTCAGATGGCGCACTGTGAGCTCCTTGTGGCTCTCATCTTTGTTGGTCTGTGTTGCATCTCTTTCAAAGATGCCAGAACCTGGCAGTTCCTGGTTTTGACTTTGTGCCCTGCTTACAGTATAATTTTGCTGAGTTTTATGGCCTTTTGGGAAGTGGCATTCAGATGACTTCCTATCACATGTTCCAAGGAGCTGGCAGTGTTGTACATCCATGTCTTCTAACAAATTGGTTGGTGCTGGTAGCAAGGTGATGTTCAGAGAGCTCTGTGCTTGCCACACAAGCAAAGATTGACACTTTCAAGCCTTGGTTCTTCTCTTTCTCTTATGGGGCAGGTACTGGCAGGCTGAGGAGGAAAGTGACTGTTAACCATCACTCGGTCCATTTTGTCATAAAAGGATTGATCAGGTTTCTCCTGCAGTTCAGGTGTCTCTTGACTGAAGAGTTAAGTTCGGAATGGTAACTCAAAAATAATTCTTTGTGGCATAGTCATGACTATGGCATAGTCATGACTAGCTTACTGTATAAAAAGATGTTCTCACACGAATTCCTAACAATGTTATTTTGTTAAAATGATCCAAGATATGTCAGGCATGGGGAAGAACTCTTTCAATGAGTTTTGTGTTATTTTTAAGAATTTTAGCTCTCGTATATGAAAGTCTGCTACAAAAATGAGTACTTATTCACTTGAAAATTTAACACCGTGTTCCTTTATAAATGTGTTTCTTGTTTTCCTTTAGATCTTGAATATCTGATGCATGCAAAACAGCAGCTGGTAACCACAGCCAAGCGCTGGGATTCTTCTTCTAAGACTATTGTAGATTTTGAACCTAATGAAACTACTGACTTGGAGAAGAGCCTTCTGATCAGATACCAAATTCCTCTTTCTGCTGACCAGCTGTTCACACAGTCCGTTTTAGACAAGTCATTGACCAAGGCTAACTACCAGTCACGGTTGCACGACCTGCTTTATATTGAGGAGATAGCCCAGTATAAAGAAGTCAGCAAGTAAGTTCTTTGATCACCACCTTCCTCCCCTCCCCTCTCCTCCTCTCTCCCCTCCCCTCCTTCCTCCCTCTCCTCCTTTCTCTCCTCCACCCCACTCCTCTCTCCCCTCCCCTCCTTCCTCCCTCCACTCCTTCCTCCCCTCCACCCTACTCTTCCCTCCCCTCCTCCTCTCCTTCATCTGCCTTTAGAGTGATGTTTTTAATTTTACAGTGGAGACATACTTAAGTGAAGATGAGTATTAAAATAATTGTTCTTCACTAGTTGTATTTTTAAATTAACTCACTAATTTAGAAACAGGGTCTTGTTATGAAGTAAGTCCTGGCTGGCCTAGAACTTGATATGTAGGCCATGCTGGACTTGAACTCTCGGTAGTCCTTCTGCTTCTGCCTCTTGAATGTCAGGATTACAGGTATGAGCCAGCACCCTTGGCACTCTGTATTCTATCTTTAATGAAAATGCTAGTAAGAATTGTGTTTAGGAAGCTGGAGGTGGTGGCGCACACTATTAATTCCAGCTCTGGAGAGGCAGAGGCAGGCGGGTCTCTGTGAGTTTGAGGCCAGTCTGGTCTATAGAGCGAGATCCAGGACAGGCACCAAAACTATACAGAGAAACCCTGTCTCAAAACAAAAAAAAAATCAAAAGAGTTGTGTTTAGTCCATGGCTCTATTTCACAAGACTGTACTGAATATCTAGTTTGGGACCAGTTGTGCTCACTTTTGGAGTATAGAACTAGTCCCTGCTCTGAGACAGTTTCTAGTGAGTGCAGGCTACAGCAAGCACTTAAAGAATATTTGTTGAATGAATGTACAAAAATGGAAGTAAGCCATATATTTTGAAAGTTCTTTGAAGAATGAAATGATTTAGATAGAGGAAAATAGTTTGATGAATCAGTTTTATAGCAATTTATAAGTGCTCTGTCATCTTTTATATTTTAGTCACAATCACATACCAAGAGCTGAAAGCAAAAGATTATTTGATTAATGTAAGAGAAGTAGTCTTAAATGAAAGTGTGAGTGAGTGAAACTATTGATAAGGTTGTCATTTTGAAAGTAGTTTTTTACGGTTAGGTGAAATAGGATGAACCCTCAAAATTGAACCTCAATGAAACATGATTGCATTTTTATAACTATTTCTCTGTTTAAATATAGTCTAACTAATATTTTTTTCTACAAGCTGCCTTATGATTAATAATAGATTCAGAACACTCGTTAGGGGCATGTCCAAAAAACAAAGAGCAGATGAAAATGTAAAAGTACACCGTTCCACTCTGCTTGTTGGTTAAATGTGATAGAACCTTTGAAAGTATCTCTTATGAAATGTTCCAGGTCAATAGGCTTGATTTTCATTATTCTGGGACTGTGTCATGGCCCTTTTTGGTTGTGCTCCTTTCTCTCTTTGTGGGGAGCAGAGTTTTGCTGTGTAGCATAGGCTGCTCTTGAACTTGTCACCCTTTCTTTTTTTTTCTCTTGAGTGTTTATATTACAGATATGTGATGGGCCATTGATTGTTAATTGTCATGTGCCCAGGTGGACATGTGATGTTAGAGGACAATCTTCAGGATTTGGGTCTCTCCTTTCACCTTGATTTTGAGACAGGGTCTCTCTTGTTTTGCTGCCACATGTATCCTCGAGCTTCTGGCCAGTTCTCCTGTCTCTTGCCCTTACTGAGATCACAAGTGTGGGCTACTGCATCCACAGCTGCAGTTTTTGTGTGGGTTCTGGGGATTGAACTCAGGTCATCCTAGCACTTTTACCTGCTGAGCTGTCTCCTTGGCCTCTCATTTGTGCAAATCTTAAAAGGCTGGTATTGATTATGACTGTAGTCTGGTGTGATGAAATCATATTTATTAATATGTAGGACGAAGTGCTAAACGGTCTTAATAAGAAACCTGGAGCCAAGTATTGGGGTGAAAAGCTGTGAGATCAGAAAAGCAGGAAGAAGTCAGCCACATTCTTAACCACTTGGAGATCCTCCACCAAAGAGACCCACTTCCTGTATACCCACACTTATATGCTTTTCTGTTTTGCCTTTCAACTTCCTCTCTCCGCCCAGCTACATCACTTTCTCTTTCTGCCCAGCTCTGTCACTTCCTGCCTGTCTGTACAGACCTCCAGACCTTTATGGTTAACTAAGGTTGGAATTCAAGGCCTGGCTCTGTTCCCAGTGTGGCCTTGAACTCACAGAGATCCAGACAGATCCCTGCCTCCCGAGTGATAGGATTAAAGGCGTGTGCTACCATTGCCTGACTTCTATGTTTAATATAGTGGCTGGCTTTTTCCTCTGATCCTCAGATAAACTTTATTAGGGTGCACAATATTTTGGAGGACACAATACATCACCACATTAATACATGAATAATGTGCATGTGTGCTTGTTCCTATTATCATATTCCATTTTCTTAGGAAAGACCACTATATGAATATTGGGATGAATAGAACTTCCCAGATGCTCACCATGGGGGCACATGCTTTTAATCCTAGCAATTGGGCAGTTGAGAGGTAAAGGCAGGTGGAGCTCAATGAATTCCAGGCCAGGCAGGGCTGTTACAGTTTGATCCTGTGTCAAAACAAAAACAAAAGCACAGCAACTTACCAGAGAGTTGGACCTAGTGTTATACATCTGTAGTCCTACACTCAGGAAACAAAGGCAAGAGAATTACGAGTTCAAAGCCAGCTTGGGCCACCTAGCAGTGTCTGAGCTAGCCTCAGCTACAGAGTGAGACTGTTTACTTTATCTCATAGAACTTCACAGAAGCCTTCAGGTTCTTCAGGAATAAACTTAGGCCACATGTTGATATACATTCAGTGATCCTACCTTGGAAGAAATATATTCAATTCTGAGAGATACACTTTTAAAGAAGTAAGACTTTAGAGCTAGAGAGATGGCCCAGAGGGTAAGTTCATGTCCTATTCTTGTAGAGGACTGTTGTTGTTTGTTTTTGCTGTTTTGTGGGGCCCACCACTCAACTCCCAAAATAAATGACTCACGGAGGCTTATTCCTAATTACAAATGCCTGGCCTTAGCTTGGCTTGTTTCTTGTCAGCTTTTCCTAAGTTTATTTATCCCATCTACCTTTTGCCTCTAGGCTTTTCCTGCTCTCTTTTGTAAATCTTACTCTTACTCGGTGTCTGGCTGTGTAGCTGGATGGCTGGTTCCTGAAGTTCTCCTCCTTCTTTCGATTCTTCTTTTCTCCTCCCAGATTTCTCCTTCCATTTATTTTTTCTATCTTCCAGCCCCGTCTGTCCTCTCTCCTACCTTGCTATTGGCCATTCAGTTTTTTTTTCTTTTTTTATTAAGATTTTTTTCATTCATTTTACACACCAATCATAGATTCCCCCCAGTTTACCCCCCACTCCTCCCCACAAGAATGCAAGGCCTCCCATGAGGAGGCACATCGAGTAGAGGCAAGTCCAAGCCCTTCCTTCTGCCTCAAGGCTGCACGAGGTGTCCCAGCACAGGCAGTGGGCTCCACAAATCCCGCTCATGCACCAGAGATTGATTCTGATTCTACCTCCAGGGGGCCTCCCAAGCAGATCAAGCTACACAACTGTCTCTCCATGCAGAGGGCCTAGTCCAGTCCCATGCAGGCTCCATAGCCATTGATCCAACTTTCATGAGTTCCCACTAGTTTGGTTTGGTTGTCTCTGTAGGTTTCCCTATCATGATCCTCTCATCCTATCATAGAATCCCTCCTCTCTCTCTCCAACTGGACTCCTGGAGCTCTGCCTGGTGTTTGGCTGTGGATCTCTGCATCTGCTTCCATCAGTCATTGGAGAAAAGCTCTGTGATGACAGTTAGGGTATTCACCAAACTGATCACTGGGGTAAGCCAGTTCAGTTCAGGCACCCTCTCCACTATTTCTAGTAGCCCAAGCTGGGGTCATCCCTGGAGATTCCTGGCAACTTCCCTAGCACTAGGTTTCTCTCTGTCTGCATGATATTTCCCTCCATCATGGTATCTCTCTCATTGCTTTCCCACACCATCCCTGTTCCATCTCGACCATCCCATTTCCTTATGTTCTCATTCCCCATCCCCTACCCTCCAATGCCCACCCCTCACCCCTGGCCATTCAGTTCTTTATTAGACTATCAGGTGTTTTAGACAGGCACAGTAACACAGCTTCACAGAGTTAAATGCAACGTAAATACACCTTAAAATAACGTTCTACAACAGAGGACCTAAGTTCTATTCCCAGAACCCACATTAGGTGGTTCACAACTGCTTGTAACACCAGTTTCAGTGGAGCTAAACTTTGGCCTCTGAGAGTACCTGACATACATGCATTTATGCCTTCTACATACACATAATTAAAAGTAATAAAAATAAATCTTAATATCTGAAGACTAGACAGGAACTGAAGCTATGGTCTCCACTCAACTGTGTGGTGGCAAGGCTGACTGGTGAGCATGCCCGGCTCTCTAGTGCCCAGCTGCCTGGCAGACCTAGTGTGGGAGTAGGATGGGTGTCACCTCCCAGCCCTGAGCACAGCTACCGTAGGTTACCTCACTTCTCCACTCAGAAGGCATCAGCAATCCAAACTCAGTGGAATCTAAACTGTTGTCTAAAAACTCCCAATAGTTAATTTTACTAGGCTCATTCTTGTTCATGTGGTGGGAAAAATCTCATGAAATCAAATTTACTCTATAGCTTTGGTATTTGAAAATGAAAATATCACTTCAGAGGTTTGACCTAACTAATGCTGGCATTGGTTACAACCATACTTTTTATCAGCTAGACAAAGTGGTTTTACAACAGTGGAAATTTTGTTGGCTGTTTTTGCCTCCTGGAAAGGCTATCATTATATTGGCTTCAAGATTGATTCAATATGTGGTGTGAAACAGCGGCAGAAATTATCTTTGTTCATTTAGAATATATTTTAAGTATTTGAATTATTAAATTTCAAAGTTTTTTTTTTTTTTTAGGATTTATTTTGTTTTAAATTATGTGTTTCTGTGTGTGTCTGTGTGCATGTGGGTGCCGGCACCCCAAGGAGGCCAGAAGAGAGTGTTAGGTCCCCAGAACTGGAGTTACATACAGGAGGTTGTGAGCTGCCTGATGTGGGTGCGAGTCCTCTGGAAGAGCAGCCAGCGCTCTTAATCACTGAGCCAGCTCTCCAGCTTCAAGCTGTCAGATATTAGTCTTTTAATATTTGAGAGAGGCTGTGACTGGGATTTTAGTTTAGTGTACCAGCCTTTTAAGAAGAAGAGATGTTAGAAATAGTGGTTTCTAGTAGAAAGGCTAAATCTGCATCTTTAGCATATGGCCAGTCTTCTGCAGGAAACTCTGCTTTTTGAGGTGTTTGTTGTCTAGGACATCAAGGCATTGGTCAGTGACACAGCAGCTTCTCCTGCTGCTGTAAGGCTGTGGCCTTAATGTTCAGGACTGTTCAATTATGGTCAAGTTTTGGGATGGTGGTTCAAAATTAAATACAGCAGTAAAATTTGAATATATTGCCTTGTGGGGCGTTTTCCCACCAACCCCACAGCTTCCCAGAGTTTTCTTGAGTGTGAGCAGCAGGAAATATTAGATAGAAGGATTTATTGTGGAGAATCTTGCGGAGATAAACAGATAGAAAATAAAGGATAGCCTCGAGAGGGCCTGGAACCTTTTCCAACGGGCCTCGACTGTCTCTGCCCCCGGGTTTTTATAGAGACACCAAGAGGTGGAGCAAATGACCTCCTCCCCCAGCACAGCCAAGTGCAGACCATCTCAGACACCTGCACTCAGGCCCATGGTCCTAATCATCCTCTATGCAGACCTGCTGGGTAAAGCCACGAGGAACCCGAGAACGGGCTCCCACATTGCCTAAGATGGTTGAGAAATGTATTACAGAATTTTAAGAATTTATTAGGGAATAAAGTTGTTGAAATGAGAGTTTTGTATATGATGATAGAGAGAATAGATTAGAGACAGAAAGCCATGTTCAAGATTATATAGTAATCAGGTTAAAAATGTTGAGTTACAAATGACTTAACCAGTAGTAGGAACCCATGGTGCCCCCAGAAAACAGGACTTTGTGTTAGTATAGTGGGGGGAATGGCGGTTTGTGCAACAGGAACAGTCAGTGTAACTCACCTTCTGGCTTGGAGACCTGACTGAATGGTGGAGCCTTTTTGCATAATGCTTGGAAGCATTGATTTGGAGTCACGTTGGAGAGGTCAAAGGTTATTTGGTGTTACACATCTGGGCATGGAGAATGCAGGAACAAAGATATCTATTAGAGAGTAGGATGAGGGCACACTGGGGCTTTGAAAAGGTGGCTGATTTTGGATAGAAAGGGAGGGAGGTAGCAGGGAGTCCCTGGAGGGCGTGGCTCTACAGAAGCCCAAGGAAGATGGAGTTTAAAAAGGAGAGTGACTACAAAGTAGAAGGGAGACGATTTGCAGCTTGGCCATGACCTTTAGCGACAGAGAGAGGTCTGTCAGGCCGCGATGTGTTAGGGGCAGTCTCTTCCAACTTAAGTGAGTTTAAATGACCCAGTCCTTCTCATCACGTGGAAGGCAGTTGTGACGCTTTCTTTAAAGACTCCTTCATAACACCAGGGCTCAGGTTCTCTTCAAATGGTGAGGTGGACAGTGGCTACCAGCTGGGCAACTTCACTTCACTTTCATGTTCAGGCTTTTAAATTTGAGTTCTGAGCATAAATCTGGTCTTTGAAGAGTCAAATATAGTTGGAGAAGATGAAATCTGCATTTCTTTAAATTACTCAGTAACATTACATACAGAATGAGAGAAATGTAACGGTAGTTTTGGAAAGTCTCATACAAGGCAGATCCTACTGGATTTTATTTGGTCTGCATATAAAGTGTTATTAAATACTAATTTTAGTATGTATAGACCTTTTGGTTTTATACTTCTTGTGTATTCTATATGAATATTTCTTTTCTTTTTCTTTCTTTTTTTTTTATTTAAATTTTTCAAGACAAGGTTTGTCTGTGTAGCCCTAGCTGCCCTGGACTCTCTGTAGACAAGGCTGGCCTCGAGCTCAGAGATCCACCTGCCTCTGCCTCGAAAGTGCTGGGATTAACGGTGTGCACCACCACACCCTGCTGTTTCTTTAACTGTGTAAGTTAATCTTGATTCTCTGTGATGCCTTCAAGCACACACTTTCTCATATTCACATGTACACAGGTGTCCTGATTGTTGTCTGCTAAGATAGACCTCTTTTTTTTTTTTTTTGAGACAGGGTTTCTCTGTGTAGTTTCGGTGCCTGGATCTCGATCTGTAGACAAGGCTGGCCTTGAACTCACAGAGATCCTCCTGTCTCTGCCTCCTGAGTGCTGGGATTAAAGGCGTGTGCCACCACTGCCCGGCCCCACCTCTTTTTTTTTCATAGTGAATCTCCTGCATGGACTCAATTCCTTGTAATAATGGATAAACTTTTATTCTGGTTGTTATTGGCTAGTATTACCGAGAGAGAAATGTTATGGTTAGATTCTTTTGGTAAGATTTACCTGGCAAGCCCTCAGCAGAAAGTCCATTGTAGTTTTAATGCAGTTCCTTTCCTCTTAGCTTAGGTAATTTTAAAGTCTTAATTATCTCAACCATGTTCGAACAGGTTTTCCTGTTTATTGGTGTAAATATTAAGTCCATTCCACGTAGTTAAAAGGAGATTTATTTAAAGGCGTAACTCACAAATGAAGGGATAGGTAGATGATGGGTTCTGGAAGAGACTCAGCGCAGTCCGGCGGTGTTCTCTGGAGAACTTTCCTCGGTCTACCTCTCGCGTCCAGGTCCAGGAAACAAGAGAGCGCCGCGCATCCCGGTCTCAGGTCTTCAGGCCCTCCCTTGGCCCTGCCTTGTAGGGGTGATAGTTACGGAAGCCTCAATGGGGGTTGGAACTTCCAGACCAAAGCTGGAGTGGCTACCCACTACATCTCCCCCTTTTTGTCTAAATAAGAAGGTTCTAACTTAATACAAGATTATATACAAAGAAATGGTTATCAAATATTGTCCAGGAGTAATGAAGGATAATGACCTAGATAAGATGGAACTACAGTCAGTGCAAACAATATCAAGCAAGAAGCACATACTAAAATCCAGAGATATATAGAGCATAGGTAAATGGCATGTTACAAAGATCATTCCAAAAGGTGTCCTATCCTAAAGAACCTGAATCTAATACTTAATATGTTCTATCTAAGATATTATATATACTAAGTTGTAACTGCTAGTCTTCAATCCCATCAAAGACCTGAGAAGGAATATAATGGTACCTGAGAAATGGTAGATGGATGCAAGCAACTTTCGGGAATCTTGCAAGAGTAGACCGAGACAGCTGACAGCCTGGACAGTCACCTAATGTTTCTCAGCATTGTTGGTGCATTCAAATTGGCTACAGGCCTAGAGTATCTGACAGACCATTTTCAGAAGCAGGAATTCTGAAAGACCATCTTACCTTGTCTTGGCAGAGTACAGTGGTCGCTTTCCTTGTGTCCCACTTGTCCAGAAAGGACAGCATTGCATTCGTACTGTCAGCAGTCAAAGCAAGGGCAGTTCTTTGCCCAGTAGGCCATTTTGTGCCAATGTATTCCACTTTATTAAAAATTACCTGTAGTTTACTCAGACTTACAAGAATTATTTATTTGTGCATGTGTGTGTGTGTGTGTGTCTGTGTCTGTGTGTGTGTGTGTCTGTGTGTGTGTCTGAGAGGCAGGGCTCACATATAGTGTCAGAGAACAACTTTCAGGAGTCAGCTTACTACTTCTACCACATGAGCTCTGGAATCGAACTCAGGTCACCAGGCTTGGCACAGGTGCCTTTACCCACTGAGCCCACTCAGGGTCAGGGCCACACTCAGTCATTTAGAAATCCATATTCTTCAACACAACTAAGGATGCTTATGTGACTTGTCTTCAGCTTGGATTTAGGGGAGAAAGATACTGTAATATATAGAGTTGGTAATTCAGTACAGGGGAATCGGTACAAAGTTTACATTTCCATATATTTATATTTGAATTCCTTTGTTGTATTTTTCTAATTCTTATGGTTTTGATGAGAAATACTCAAACTAGTTTTCTGCTTTCGATTTAGGTTCAACCTTAAAGTGCAATTGCAGATTTTAGCAAGCTTCATGCTCACTGGAGTTTCTGGGGGTGCAAAGTATGCTCAGAATGGACAACTTTTTGGTCGTTTTAAGCTTACTGAAACCCTTTCTGAAGATACTTTGGCTGGAAGACTGGTGATGACCAAAGTCAATGCTGTTTATTTATTACCAGTCCCTAAAGAGAAGCTAGTACAGACCCAGGGAACCAAAGAGAAGGTTTATGAAGCTACTATTGAAGAAAAAACAAAAGAGTATATATTTTTAAGGATATCCAGGGAATGCTGTGAAGAGCTTAATCTTCGGCCTGACTGTGACACACAGGTATGTTTGCAGGCAGCGCCTTTCCTGGAGTGTTTCCACCCCAGCGTCAGCTGCTGCCTGCTGCTTGTTCACCCTCCACCAGCCAGAAGTGCACTTGACTTTGAAATCTTATCCTGGGTGGTCACCTTTTGAATTTAAGGAACATGTAGTATGCTCCCGTCTTGTACAAGCTCGAGCTTTCTGACTAGACAATGACATCAGCAACGGAAGAGCAGAGTTTTTTGGAAGCTGCTGCGTCCAGGGCCACGGGATCCAGGGTCACGGGATCAGCATTGTGTCTGCTTCCTTTCTTTTTGCATTAATGGTGTTTAGGTGAAGCCTGTGTTCAATTTTCGATATTTAAGTAGAAAGCTAGCCTGTCTTTTTTAATAAACTTAGTGGACCATTATTCATTGACAGTCTGTACAGAGTTGTAAGGCTGATTATCACTCAACATGTGATAGCACACACTTGTTCTGATGTTATCAGATGTATTCTTCATGGGCATGGTGGACTCATACTCTTTATCTAGCATTTATAAGATTTCAGTTCTTACTATGTAAAATGAGGTCAGTAATAGCATGTATACTGTTAGTATGATCCCATGAGGTCATCTATGGCAGCTGCTTTGTTACAGTGCCTAACAAACGCAGCCGGTGTTTCCTATACTAATTACTGTTAGGATATGATCGTAGTTTGAAAGAAGCTCTAAACTTGTCCTGCAAACTGTTGTCTCCATGAAGTATTTTGTACACTGTCAATATTGACATTAGTGTAAAAGCTAAAAATGTTCACTTTGTGTTTCAGGTCGAGCTTCAGTTTCAGTTGAATCGGTTACCCCTCTGTGAAATGCATTATGCACTAGACAGGATTAAGGACAATGGTGTTTTGTTTCCAGACATCAGTATGACTCCTACCATACCTTGGAGTCCTAACAGGTATGAAAAGAGATTTCTTAGAAAAAGAAGGATGTTGCCGGGCGGTGGTGGTGCATGCCTTTAATCCCAGCACTCAGGAGGCAGAGCCAGGCGGGTCTCTGTGAGTTCCAGGAAAGGCGCAAAGCTACACAGAGAAACCCTGTCTCGAAAAAA
>CABHPH010138575.1:82338-103928 GCA_902168325.1 Peromyscus nudipes | reverse complement strand
CTTTTCTTTTTTTAAGACGGCATCTCACACTAGCCAGGCTGGACTGAATCTTGTTATGTAGCTCAAGCTAACCTTGAACTTGTGGTAGTCCTCCTGCCTCAGTCTCTCCAGTGTTGGGACTGCAGTGCAAGCTAGTATACTGAGCTGAAGCATACTTTTGTCAGAAAGTTTGCCTATGTTCTTGAGATGAATGAAACATTTGGCATTTAGACTGTAAGTTAGTTCTGTGGCTTCTCTTAGTGGTCTCAATTTGATAGAACACTGAATAGTTTAGGAATGTTTCCAAATGGAATTCTAATGTGACAATCATGACCTTTCTGCAGTGGTTCAAATCTATAAAACAACTTTGAGATGTAGATGGTATTGTGATTTAGCAAAGTGGAGGGAGTGGTTAGAAGATATTTCTTCGGAAACTGCTGTCATGTTAGGGGTTGTGCAAATAGCGATCTATTTAACTGTCACCTCCACCCGCGGTTAAGTAAAGTACTGCTGGTTTGTTCTAAGAATATGCAACTGTGTGAGTATTTGTTCATCTTTGCTACTGGTTACTGTCCCATTAACTTCTGCCTTCCTTGACTTTAAAAAAATATCTAAGTGGCTTTATACAATAAAGACATGGTTGGGTGGCCACCTGGCAGAGTAATGGCTCTGTTTCCTACCGATGGATGTCTTGGATCTTTAGTGATTGATTTCCAAGGTCACCTGCATGTTGACAAGTAAAGAGTGAACACAGATGACCAGGTGGTACATTTTTATGGATCAGGCCTTGAAGTTGCACATACAAGTCTACTCAGTATTCCATTGCTTCTGGCCCTAAAACAGAATAAAACATAAGGTACCTTTTAGTAGGAGCTTGCTGTTGCTGCTTCACCCCACTTCTGTTTATTGCCGGATTTCTCAACAGGCACTAGTCTGTGTGGCTCCAGTATTCTTCATTTACTGTAGCTTTGCTGCTCACTGTCCTGAAAGTGATTGTGATCTGATTTTAGAACCCAGGGACATCTCAGCTCTCGTTTGGTTGAGAAGCTTTGCATCCGTCTTTTTCTTTCCATTCTTGTAACTGGTGCTTAAGTTAGGCCTGGACTATTTCTGTGCCATTCTGTTGATCTTCCATCCTGCTGTCTGTCTCTCTGTTGTCTGGTCCAACCCAAATACTTCTTCCAAAGTTAGTTTTTTAAAATAACCATGGCATTTCATCCTGTGCAGATCTCTGGATAAAGTCTGAGAGGCCGATTCTGAGCCCTGTCATCGCTTCTCACTGAGTGCCTTCCAGCGCTGTCCTCTTCCTTTCTCAGTCACCATGCTCTAGCTGTGTTTGGTTGCCTTGACATGTATCTATGCCTTCCTAAACTTATTTGCCTCCTTATGTTTTGTTATTCCTATAGAATTTTTTAAACATGATAAAATCCATGCAATATCACTAGCCACTTTAAGATTCTAGTCTGTTAGCTTTAAATACATTGATGTGCAACCCTGGTGCTGTGTCCTCATTGTATGTCTCTCCTCATGTTTGCATGGGTTCCTCTGCTGTCTTTGCCCAGGATCAGCCTTTTGAAGATCATTTGGTCCTTTAGAGTCATGGACAGCTTAAGTGCCCCCTCTTCAAACAGATGAGCGGGATACTTGGGTTTCATGATTTCAGCACTTACTTACTGAGTCCCTGCTGTGACAGTTCTCTGCTTTCCAGTGTGATTTCTCTAAATTCATTTTTGTCAGTTGTGTACATTTCAACTTTTTTCCTGGACTCAGGGCTTTGTAAAGTATGAGACCATATCTTATTTATTTTGAATATCCAGAGAGTCTTGTACATTGAAGTTAATATTAAGTTCAAGTTTAAAGAGGAAGATTAGTCTCAAATGTGAAGTTCCCTAGTGAAGCTTTTGGCATTATGACTTGATTTGTTCATGTGTCCAACAGTACTGACCGTCAGCTACAGAAGTGCCAAGAAGCTGTCGTGCAGCAGGATGCTTGTAAGCAGGGCCAGGCTTGCCCACCGCAGTAGGACAGTGGAAGGTCCTGTGTCTAGGTCCTGAGAAACCAGTAGTCATTTCAACTCTTTTGGAATCCCAGGGAATGTAGATAGACAATGAAGCTGAGAAGTCGTTCTTCCGCATGTAGCCTGTAAACTAACTCCAGGAATGCATTGGATTGGGCTAAAGAAGAAAAGACATTGAATTAACAGCGCTGGGAATAAAATAATTTTTATTCCATTTTAGAAAATATCTTCTGAGATTAAGCTTGGGGAGACTACATTTTCAACTGTGGAAACAATGCTTTGCAGCATGCATGTTTAGGTTGCTCTCTTACTAAGTGGTGGTGCAGTAATGATAGTTGCTTTCAGTTTTTGCCTTTCTTTATGTATTCATTACTCATTGCCAGAAAGTACAGAAATGACTGACATCAATAAAGTCTCTGATCTGCTCTGAGGCCCTTATACAGAAACACTTGATAAGCAGAATGGGTTCCATAATTAAGGAAAGATATTGACAGATTTACAGAATTGTTCCTGTAAGTTTGTCATTAATCTCTTAGCATTGTAGTTAATATATAGAGTTTTATACAGCATTCTGTAACTCATGCTGAGCAACGATTAGTATGTATTGTTTTGTTTTTAAATGTATATTATTCAAGTAATGTCTTTTAAAATCATCAGAAAATGTAGAAATAGAAGTTAAAATGGATTGAACTTTTGTTTCTCAATTATTTTTTCAAATAGCTTTGGATGAATGTTTTAGTTCATGTAAACATACATGGTCTCATTGGCTTTAAGACAGCTGTCTAATGCCATGCCTTACCTCTGTAGACAGATGAAGGGGTGTCAGATGTGGGTGTGTGAAGCAGTTCTCTGAGCTGACCTGCTGTTGAAAGTTGAGTTACAGAAGCCCAGAGGCAGGTAACCAGGACGGGGCAAAGGCGAGCAGTGCTGTCACATACCACATTGCCTTTCCTCCTGGCCCAGAACAACATGTTAGGATTTTTGTTTGTTTGATATTGTTTTCTGATGCTTGTTGTTCATTGGTTATGTGATGACTACTTGGGATTTATTTATCACATGTTCTTTGCAGCCAGAGGAGCACCAACATGAGAAGGGCTTTCTTGACTTTAAAAAAAAAAAAAAAACCAAAAAAACCCAAAAAATCTAGTGAGCATTGCTTTTTGTTGTTGTTTTAATATAATATAGAGGATGGTTTGAGAGACTTCTTCCCCTATCAGATTGGCCAGAGTTGGGATGATGTAGGCAGACTTTTCATTCCCACCCACTAGTTCCCAGACAACCCACACGAAGAGTTAATATTAATTGTAAGTGCTCAGCCTATAGCTCAGGCTTGTTACTAGCTAACTCGTACATTTAAATTATCCCATATTACTTATCTACCCTCTGCCATGTGGCAGTTCCTTTTTTCAGCAGGGCTTTTTCATCTTCCTTCTCTCTGAACTCCTCAGACTGCCCTTCTTCTTCCCAGCATTCTCCTAGTCTGGTTCTTTCACCCAAACTCTTCCTGCCCAGCTGCTGGCCAGTCAGCTCTTTTATTAAACCAATCAGAAGGTGCCTTGGCAAAGACACGTCTTCCCAGTGCAGAAAAAGATTATTCCATAACAGGATGATTGTCGGTAACCACGCCAGTGTCTGCTTCAGTCGGGTCTGGGCATGGTGGTCACATAGAGCTCATTTCTTCTTTTGCAGTAGAAGATAGAGCATTGCCAGGTGCTGGGAGAGCTATGATTGCAGAAGCTGGGTATTGAAGAGGGACTCTGGAGTAAGATGTGCCATGTAGTACATGCTCAGAGTCCTTTTTTCTTCTGCTGTGAAAATAAAGTCAGAAAAATTAGTAGTAGCAAGTTTGTTTTCTAAGGTTTTGTAGATTGAAAGAGTCTCCTTGGTTTGAGTTTAGCACAGTGTCTCAGTGGCAATTTTTCAACATCTCAGACTGTTGGGACAGTTTTCCTACGGGAGTAGTCTCTGGTCTAAGTGGAATCCAGCCCTATCGAGAGGGAGGGACTTCTGCTGTCAGCTCTGTCCTCCTGTCTGTGGCTCATTCTGAAGATACTTGGCAAGTTTTGCAGGAGTGTCTTCACACATCCTTCCTGTTTGGGTTCATGGTTTCCTCCTTTTTACTATAGTTGTTGCAGTAGTTAGTATTTGGGTTGGAGTTGTGAGGAAGAATACTGTTGATTCTTTAATTTCATCTGTCTCAGCATCTGGTGTCCATTTCAGTCTTCCAGCCATACCTACGTCATAGAAGGGGCATTCATGGGAGCGATCTCACTACACAGCTGCTTGTGCTACTGCAGCGGTGCTCTTCACTCTGGACAGGAGGATGTCCATATGTGGATGGTGTCTGTGTGTAAATACCAGAAAACTTCCATTTTGTCTGAGTTTTGATGCCTTTAAAAAACAGCTACTTAATCAGTTGGCTACTTAATCAACTTTGCTATCTCTTAACCAGGGGGATGTGGGTTTTCCTTTTCTTTGTGTTCTGAGCCTGTCTGGAGAACTTTCCATAGGTCAGCATTAGAAATTTCAGTAGTTGTTTCTCATTCTATTTGCAGTGCAGGAATTGACAGCTTCCTCATTGTGGGAAACAGTTTTCTGCATTTTGTAAAATGGTCAGCAAACAGACTACAAGTGTTTGATTTCTCTAGATTAGTAGCTAACTCAGGTTAGTTTTGATTCGTGGCAGAACTCTTTACAATGACTTTCTTGAGTAATCTGAGAGGTTTCAGAGTAAGTGTTGGCTATTGTAGATGCTGTGCTGCATGGGTAGATTTAGTGGTGGGGAGACTGACAACACTGTCATGTGTGTATTTTCTACAGACAATGGGATGAGCAGTTGGATCCTCGGCTAAATGCAAAACAGAAGGAAGCTGTTCTGGCCATCACCACACCGCTCTCCATCCAGCTGCCGCCTGTCCTCATCATCGGACCCTATGGGACAGGCAAAACCTTCACGCTGGCTCAGGCCGTCAAGCACATACTGCAGCAGCAGGAGACGAGGTGAGCCGGAGGAGGCATTCCCCTGTCTTCTTAGGCAGGCACAGCCTCTCGTTGTTGTAGAGATAGAATGAGGGCCAATGAGACAATTTATCCAGCTCTTACTCATTAAAGGGAAAGTAAGACCTCAATCAAAGCCATGAAGTTTGTATTGTGTTAAAATATGCTGTTTTAGAAGCTGGCAATGTAGACAATGATAGTTTTTAACATAGCTATCAAAACGTCAAGTCTGCTGAGGGATGGGATATGTTAGAACTCAAAGAGCTGGGTTTAAAGTGTTTATTATGGACAGATTTAAAAATTATTTGGGGGAACTCCTCTTTGGCTTAGAGTAACATACTCTCCTAAAGGCATCATGGGGTCCTGGTGAAGAATCTGAGCAGGGTGAGGGAAGTAGACGTATAAGATGGCCACTGCTCTTTTGGTATTATATACTGCTTGACTAGCTTTGTGTTGTGTCATTCTTTTTATTTGCACCATTTATTTCAGCAGGATTCTCATTTGCACCCATTCTAATAGTGCTGCTGACCTCTACATAAAGGATTATTTACATCCATATGTAGAAGCAGGCAATCCCCAGGCAAGACCTCTCAGGTATTTTTAAGGCTTATTATGTATCTGTATCGTTCTTTGTTATTCTTAAGAAAAGGTGTCTGTAAAGATTTTAGAGACTTTGGAAACACCTAAAGCATTAACTGTGCATTGGCATTTGGAGGTTATGTCTTTGGAAGAAATCCTTAAATTAAGGCAAAATGTAAAAATTGTTGACCATTTCTGAAACTTTATGTATATACAGAAAGACATCCTTTTTTAAGTTTCTCGTGTAAAACTGTTTTACGGTTGGAGTAGATTTTGGTATGTACATCTAAAAAATAGTGTAAGATAAGTGATTAGCTTGCATCAAATGGAGTTTGATTAAACTTCTAGCATGTTCTGCACAGCAGAGTAGTCATGGAATGACAGTTCTTGTCGGAGTACAATTCTAGCTGTGGTCACTTCTTGGAAGCTGCACGTTAGAGAAGCAGAAGCACTTCAGTGACTTCTGCAGCACTGTGATGACGTGGTCAGGACTTCTTGCTCCCTTGGAAGAGAGACAGAGTAGCAAAGGAAATTTTCCGTTGCTGTAGAAAGGTCCAGTGATTATATGTGAACATAAAATGTACTTAAATTTAGATTGTGGGAGAATAAAAATCCTTTTCTTCAGAAAACAATAAAGAATCATAAATACTTTTTTATTATACCATTTGCTTTTGTTGTTTGTTATACAAATTAATACTTAGTTTTACCATTTTGCAAACTAATATATCATGGCCTAGGTTGTTCAAATGATTATTAATTATTGCTTAAAATTAATTTCTAACCGCACTTAGATCCATAATAGACTAACCTCTTATTCCTAGTTGAGTCCAGGCATGGAAACATGAAGTTATGCTATTTAATTCTTTAATTCCTGTCACCAAAACCTTTTGAAAGTGTTTAGAACAGTGGCATGGCCTGTTAACACAGATGTCCATGCTGTGTTGTACTGTCACTCTAAAAGACAGCAGAAATTATCAGTGTAGTAGAACCCAGTTATGTGTAATAATAAAATACTGACCGCTTATTCCCTAAGTGAAGACAAGATGTTTACTGAAGGATCCTTTCACAGTAAGTTGCAGATTTTAACCTCTGACCTCACAGTGAAATGGAAGAGCTAGCATTTTACCTTGGGTGTTCTCACTCTAATGAAGAAGAGTTGATTGTTTTATTTACTTGTAGTGGTGGTAGAACATTGTGTGTGTGTGTGTGTGTGTGTGTGTGTGTGTGTGTGTGTGTGTGTGTGTTGCTTAGAAAATGTGGCAGTCTTGGATATCATTGCTTTCTTGGCTTAGAAACAGTTGAGTGAAGCTGGTGGTGGTAGTGGCGCACGCCTTTGATCCCAGCACTCAGGAGGCAGAGGCAGGTGGATCATTATGAATTTGAGGCCAGCCTGGTCTACAGAGTGAGTTCCAGAACAGCCAGGGCTACACAGAAAAACCCTGTCTGAAAAAACAAAAAACAAAAAACAAAACAACAAGCCAAACAAAACCAGAACAATTGAGTGAAGTCCCCACCCCCAGCCTTGGTGGACTTGTGTAGGGGATTTGAGAATTGAGATAGTAGACTTCATCATTTTTCTAGCTTATATAGCCCTTCCATGTGCATTGGGCTGTGAGGATCCACCATGACATATGTCTCCATATGTGTAATATGATTTTCTAGTAGAGTATAGTCAGAGTGGTCCAAATACAGAAACTTGTCCAATAGCAGAGATCTCACTTTTTCTTAGCTCTAGAGTTCTTGAATCCAAGATGGAAAAATAATTATTTTCAAATGCAAGGTTCAGGTTATTTCATTCGTAAACAGAATAAGATGGAAAAATGCCTAGCTTCCTCGAGTGTTTCTTTATACAACACCCTACATACTGTAGCTTTTCTCTCTAGGAAAGGTGCTAGCTTGCAGCTGGAACCTAGGAGGCTCTTGAATTCTTGGTGTCTTGAATTCTTAGCCTGCATTATAACATTAGCTCAGATTAGTTGATAGTTTTCCTACTGAATAATAACCATGATAGGTTTGGGAGCTAGAGAGGATTAGAATGACTAACTGCTCTGGGAAGTTGAGCTTCTCTGAGGGTTTTGCTTTTTCTTTGGGTGGTCCTGGGATGGAACTTCACAGACTTGGTGATGCTAAGAAGTGCTACCCACTTGCCACACCCCTAGCCAGAGGAAAAAATCAGCCTTACTGACATTGCTCTGGAATTCGAGAGATGGAACACAAGAGGGCACCAAATGTCTACAGATTCCCAAGAAGAAAGCTCTTGCTGGGAAGGCAGGCTGATGGAATTGGCTGCTTCTAAGCCTGTAGTGTGGAGTTGGTCCTGGAAAATAGAATAGTCAGTGAGTAAATATAGTAGTAAGTATGGGTAAGCACACATACTTAGGATTAGAATTCATGAAATTTGTTTTAGTTGCCAACTGAGCCTAAAGTATTTGGAGTTCTTAGACAACATTTTAGATTATATTGATTACATTTTAGATTACATTTAGATTACAGTTTTGGTTTACTTTATTTAGAATTGGGAGATTTATATACATGTTCACTTATCACATATATGTGCACCCCTCCCCCCATAGATAGGTAAATAAATAGACAAAAGAGTAGAATTCAGAGATTTTACCAAAAAAGAAATCTAGAAAGCCAGATGAGGAGTGGCACATGGCTGTAATCCCAGTACTTATGAGGTAGATACTGGTGAATTACTGCAAATTTGAGGTCATCCTTGTCTATATCAGAAGTCAGCAAGAGCTACATAAGGAGACTTTGTCTCAAAGTTACAAAACAAACAAATAAAAACAAACACAAGGAAAAGAAGTGTGAGGAAAGCAGTTTCTTTTTGCATGTGGCTTTGAGGCTAAGTTTCTGACCCTGGCAAGGTCATAGTGCAGTGGGGGCAGTCATCTGGAGGAAGTGTGCTTGCTGTTGTCTGGGGAAGTTGAAGGCAGCTGTCATTTTGGGTACTTAAAGAAACAGTTTTTTTGTTGTTCTTTTTCAAAGGGATCATCAGTTTTTGACAATTCCTGTTCTAAGTTGTAACTTTTTTGTGTTTGTTTTTTTGAGACAGTGTTTCTCTTGTGGCTCTGGCTGTCCTGGAACTAGCTAGGTAGACTAGGATGGCCTCACTCACAGAGATCTGCCTGCCTCTGCCTTTTGACAAAAGTGCTGGGATTAAAGGCATGCGCCACCACCTGGCTAGTAGTAACATTTTTAGTTGCTTATCGCATATGAATTTACTACATGTACAGTAATACTCTGCTTTGAAAAATGTTACTTTGATTATATTTCTTCCTCTACCTTTGTAAACACTATCCCAAATTATCTAGTTTCAGTGAATTAAAATTATATATACCAGATACCTTCTGTTTTAAGGTTTAATCTAAATCCTATGGACTATGTGAATTGGTTTGTTTCTAGGGATACATAAAATGTTTAATTGTTGTCACATATATATTTATGTATGTTATTTTTCCCCTGTGGTGCTAGGAACTCAGGGATTTGAGCGTATTAAGCTTTATCCCCTGAGCTACATTTATATTCTCAGTGATGTATTTTGGATTATGAACTGAAAAGTGTCATTTGCCAATGTTAATCCTCTGGTTTGAAAAATGTTACATTTATTATATTTCTTCCTCCACCTTTGTAAACACTACCCCAAATTATCTAGTTTTAAAAGCTAGAGGCAGGCAGCACTCGGGAGGTAGAGGTTGGGGACCAGGAGTGCAGATCATTCTCCATCCATTTGGTAGTGAGATTGAGGCCAGCCTTGATGATCTCAGACGCTGTTTCAAAAACAAAAATGAAACATAGAATCATAGTTCATTAATGAGTTCTATTAACGTTACATTAAAATGTCTAGTGAATCCAATTTGTGTATTTCTGCTGTGGTCCAAGCCACACGATCTCATGTCCAGTCCCTGGCATTAACCTCCTAACTTGCCTCCCCGCTCATCAGACATTGAGCACTGCGCACCCTTTAACTCTCTCCCTAAGGAGATTCTGGCAGAGATCAGACTTGTCTTTTAACAGCAGGAGTCATCATGACTGCCCTGTCCAATCCGACGGCTTTCATTAGACTCAGAGTAAAGCCTTTGTGGTTGCTCCAAAGCCCGTGCACTCTGCCTCTGTGCTGTAGCATAGTTATCAGCCCGTAGATCCCTGTCATGTGGGTCAGTGGGGATGGTGGAGGCTAGAAGTACATCAGATCAGAGCAATCTAGAGCTGAGGCCTGTTCATAGTTTCTACTGAATTTTTTTGAAGAGATGAAATTTCTTAAGATTTACACTAAAGAATTTTTGATTATTCAAAAATTTGATTCATCTTCAGATTCCAGAAGACCAGGCAGATGTCTTTTTTTTTTTTCTTTTTTTCTTTTTTTTTTTTTCCTTTGGTTTTTCAAGACAGGATTTCTCTGTGTGGTTTTGGTGCCTGTCCTGGATCTCGCTCTGTAGACCAGGCTGGCCTTGAACTCACAGAGATCCACCTGGCTCTGCCTCCCGAGTGCTGGGATTAAAGGCGTGCGCCACCACTGCCTGGCCCAGGTAGATGTCTTTTTAAAAATAGTTTAAAGAATTTTTCTAAAGTAAAATTATTGCAAATTGTTCTCAACTAAAAATATTATAAGCATGTATAATTTTACAAAATATGAGTTAAGTACATTTCTATAAGAGTGTAATTGAGAAAAGGTAATTTGAGAATGAAAGGTTTCAAACTTAATTTTTAAAATTATTGCTTGTAAAACATACATTTCTGTGTTAATTCTGTTGCAGGATTAATCTGAATACTTAAAAAAATTTGGTATTTTGTGATTTATTTTTATATCTTTATGTTTATGTCTACACTTTATGTTTATATCTTCTAAAATATTTGATAGGAAGGTCATTGTGGGTATAGTGGCAGTTTTATACTAAAACTCTAAACTCTAATATGGTGTGAATGATTATGAGATTTATTTGTTAATTTTTGGCACTGTAGTCTTACATAATAGTCCAGTGTTTTAATAATCAGTTGCTGTGACTATCCTAACAGGAAGTGTGGTCTTCTCTTATAGGGTGTACTTCCGAAACCGCTGGGTGAAGACTGTCCACCCAGTTGTGCACCAGTACTGTTTGATCTCAAGCGCACATTCCACCTTTCAGATGCCCCAGAAGGAAGACATTCTTAAACATCGAGTGCTGGTGGTCACATTGAACACTTCTCAGTACCTCTGCCAGCTGGACCTTGAACCCGGTATGCCCACTCACCACAGGTGGCTGTCTCCCAGGCTTAGAGTATTCGCTCCTTTGGCAAGTGCTATCCTGTGGGCCATATCTGGCCAAGTGTCTCTTTTTCTGCATGGAATGCAGCTGCCCGTGCCCATTTATTAACTTGGTTCTTGTCTGCGGTTGCTCTTATGGTACAAAGCTGAGGCGGGATCTTCAGCAGGGACAGGAACTCTTTGGCCCTTGACTGAAAAACATTTCCTAACCCCTAGGGTAGTCAACTTTTCCTAACCCCTAGGATAGTCAACTTCATGACTGCCATTCCATTTGTGCTCTAGTTGGCCAGGTGGTTTTGGTTAACTAATGATCATGTGAAGAATTCAAATTTGGACAGTGGTTTTTTTGTGTGTGTGATTTGTTGAGGGTTTTGCTAAGTTGCTTTTGTACCTTGTCATGTAGAAATAGCAATCATGGCACATGATTAAGGTTTCTTTCTTCTTTTTTGGGGGTGGGGGGGGAGACAAGGTTTCTCTGTGTAGCCCTGGCCGTGCTGGAACTCACTCTGTCGATTAGGCTGGCCTCAAGCTCAGATCCCCTGCCTCTGCCTTTTCTAACTTGAGTAGCAGACAACAGTTTCAGGATTTATGCAGTTCCTGAAGAAAAAAACAAACACTTTTCCTTTAAAACATTAAAAACACTTATTTTTAGTACTCTGTATATGAGAGCGTGTGTATGTGTCTGTGTGCAGAAGGTATCAGTTCCCTGGAGTTACAAGTAGTTGTGAACCATCCATCATAGGTGCTGGGAACCAAACTCAGGTCCTCTACAAGAGCAGTGCATTTGCTCAGCTGCTGAGTCACCTCTCCAGCCCCAGCCTTTTTAAAGACTCATGCTTAAGCTGATTGTCTAGATTGAGGGTGACCGTGACTCTTGGACTAGTGGAGGAAACTCTTCCCGTAGTGCAGTCGGAAGCATCTGCTGCCCTGCTGCCGCTGTGTGTGACGTGTGTTCTCTGCACTGTGCCTTCTAGGGGTTTTTACGCACATTCTGTTAGATGAGGCTGCCCAGGCCATGGAGTGTGAGACCATTATGCCTCTAGCCTTGGCAACGAAAGACACGCGGATTGTTTTGGCTGGTGATCATATGCAGGTAGGTGTCATGGTAGGCACTGTCTTGCAAGGTGTATTTTGATGTTTAGTATTCTGTTTCTAAAATACCAGTTGTTACCCAAGCAGGGCCCCTTCTGGGACTCCTAACTAGCTGGGTTGGCCTCTGTTCTAAAGGAAACAGGTGGGAAAACTGGTGAGGGGGCAGGAAAGGAGCCTCAGCTTCTGTGGCAGCAGCAGTGGGGGACAGTGTGGGGCTGCCAGCATGGCAGCAGCCTTGAGGACAGGACAGGACAGGACAAGGCAAAGGGTGTATCTAGCAGAGTCTGCCAAGGGCTCTGTAATAGCTACTTCTAATATCTGTTTTGTGAAGGGTTAATTTTTTAATAGCATATGAAATGAAACATACAATTAAAATTATAGTCACAGGTTCAAAGAATATGTTGGATCTCATGTTATTTGCATACGTACATGTAAAGAGAGAAGCCATCTGTGTGTGTTGTTGTCTCTCATGCTGTTTGGAACTTGTCCTGCCTCTTCGGTGGGTTGAGGGTCTGCAGAGCAGGTTCGAGTCTTCCAGTGTACTGAAGGAGTTTTGTGCTCTTGCTTTGCCTGAAGTAGTTAGTGTGATTTTCAGCAGTAAAAGGTGCAGCCTAGAGTGGCTCTTTGTACTTCTTGAGATCAAGGAGGCTGTCTATCTTTTTTTTTTTTTTTTTTATTAAAAGGAAATTTTCTTACTATATTTTACCATTTATTTATTGACTTAGGGCTAGTTACATAACCCTTTTTGTAGTTTTCACAAGTTAATTTAAAAATACTCACCTGTATGTGTGTACGGGAGTCTGTCTCTATGCACCATGTGCATGCAGTGCCAAGTTAATTTAAAAATACTCACCTGTGTGTGTGTGTACGGGAGTCTGTCTCTATGCACCATGTGCATGCAGTGCTAAGTTAATTTAAAACTACTCACCTGTGTGTGTGTACGGGAGTCTGTCTCTATGCACCATGTGCATGAAGTGCCAGTGGAGGTCAGAAGAGGATGTGGGAACTGAACCCGAGTCCTCTACAAGAGCAGTGAGTGCTCTTAGCCTCTGAGCTGTTTCTCCAGCCCCTTTAAAGTTAATTTTTAAGGTTAGCATATAAAGTAGTAGATTTCATTATGGAAAAAACTTGTTGATTATTAATATTAGTATTTGTTCATCACAGTCAAATATCTTATGAGTTAATTTTATTTATTCATTCATTTACTTATTTGAGACCAAATTTTACTGTGTATTCCAGGCTAGCCTCAAAACACAACACTTTGGCATCAGTCTCTTAAGTTCTATGATTCAGGGCTGGGGAGATGGCTCAGTGGTTAAGAGCACTGCCTGTTCTTCCAGAGGACCTGAGTTCAATTCCCAGCAACCACATGGTGGCTCACAGCCACCTATAGTGGGATCTGATACCCTCTCTGGCTTAAGGTTGTACATGCATAGACATTAAATAAATAAATCTTAAAAAAAAAAAGTTATGTGATTCAGGTGTGTGCCACAACATCCAGTCTGAATTTATTATTTTATTTTTAAATACTTTAAAGACATAATTTATTTATTGTGCGTGTGTGTGCGCGTGTGTGCACGCATGCATACATGCTGTGCATGTGGAGGTCAGAGGATAACTTGCAGCAGTCAGTTCTCTCCTTCCACCAACTGGGTTCTCAGGATCAAACTCCAGCCATCAAGTTGACAGCAATCCCGTTTACCCCTTGAGCCATCTCGTCAGCCCCCAAGTTTATATTTTAAGAATTGATTGGTTTTGGTGAAGTAACTGATTACGCTCTTTAAATTAAGTTGTGTAGGAGGGCCCTGTGTAACTGTAGGAACTCTAGACTCTCTTACTGCACTGCACTAAGCAGGAATTTTCGTCTAATCCCTTGTATTAGTGTATAAAGTGGTTTGTAGACAATGAGTAATTTTTGGGGGGGGCCTTGCTCCAGCATTCAGAATGTTAAATACATGAGAAGTTTTAGTGTAGAAGACTGTATAAGTAGATTTAAAAGTACTGTTTTTATATCTGGTTAAATTTTTTTTGTATGTTTGTCTGTTACAGCTCAGTCCTTTTGTTTACAGCGAGTTTGCCAGGGAGAGAAACCTTCACGTTTCATTACTTGATCGCCTCTACGAGCATTACCCTGCCGAGTTTCCATGTAGGATCCTCCTCTGTGAGAACTACCGCTCCCATGAAGCTATCATCAAGTAGGTGTGAGCTGTCCCCTCCAACTCACACTTCCTGTGGGCTGTGGGAGGGAAGCTGGCCAGCACATGGCCGGGCACAGGTGACTTTAGGTGGATTATTTGTGTCTCTGAGTGTTACAGACACTGCCTAACTTGTGTTTTTAAAAGAATACTTCAAAATCTAGAGCTGTGATTCTTCATAAGAAATAATTCAGTACGAGTACCAAAACTTCAGATTTTACTGGTCATGATACACTTTTCTATGAATTAATACGTAATCTGTATGAAGAATGACATGTTTGTGTTACTGGTCATGATACACTTTTCTATGAATTAATACACACTCTGTATGAAGAATGACATGCCTACGTCACCTATTTGAAGAGAAAGGGAGGCAATGGAAGGAGAAACCCCTAACACAGTTTTAAAGACTCCTTTTAAATACAGTCACATGTATAAAAGAGTCATCCTCTACATGACATCTGGGTGACTGAGTCTTATGGCCAGCTCCAGCTGAAGGAGTAGAGCCTGGCCACCTGCGAGCCCCTGTGTGCTCTTTGCCAGTCAACACCCACCCCAGAAACAAGCTGTGAAAACTTCCTATAATTTAGTAATACCTGTTCTGTCATGCCTGTGGAAACCATTTTTAGATCTCACTGGAAGCATTGCATAGATGCTCACACTGTCATCCCTTTTCATAGTTCCATCCATTTGTAGTCAGTGATGAGTTTAGTACTAGACAGTGTGTTCCCTTTACAGTTGGAGACTGCAGTCGGTGCACTGTATCCAAGTCTGTGCATTTTTGTGTTTGCACGTGCAGTCACCATCACTTAATCCTAGGCTGCAGTCTGAGACCTGTCATTAGAGTTTTGTTATTGTGTGAGTATCATAGAATGCTTTTCACAGACCTAAACAGTAACCAGTCTCCTAACTCGGTCTCGTGATGAACATGAGATGTAGGCGACTGCCGGTATGATGTGACAGACCACTCTACAGACATGTTTTTATAAGTGGAAAAGTTCACTCGGAAATAAAGTAAGTGCATAAAGCAATAGCACCGTCCTTTGAAACAGACCTACTGTGCATCACTGTCCTTTGTCGGTTTCTACCAGCATCACCACAGAGGCGGGGACCTCTTGCTGCTGTGGTTTGGATGTGCTAGGAGGTTTTCAACTCTGGTGTAGGCCATGGGGTCTGTTGTTGACCAAAGGGTTGTTAGGTGATACATGGCAGTGTATGATCTGCATGAGTGAGATTACTTGTTAACTAAGAAAACGCAGCTTAGGGATTTTTTTTTCCTCAGAGCAGAGAGTTCAGCTAGTAGTGAATGCTCATCATTTCTTTTGTATTCTGGCTTCATTTCTTACAAAATGGATGCATTTAACAATGGTGTTATAGGGACCTTGTCTGTTACCACTGTCCATATTTTTGGGAAATTATTGGCATCATGAGTATTCAATGTTTGGACAAAAATTAATTGTGGACATAAATTAGTATTAGAATTCAGTGGGCTTTTGTGTAGGTGAAATTAATTTGGCTGATAAATCCCTTTGTTCTTTTCTTTTCTGCAGCTATACTTCTGAGCTTTTCTATGAGGGTAAACTGATGGCCAGTGGAAAGCAGCCAGCACACAAGGACTTCTACCCACTAACGTTCTTTACTGCACGAGGGGAAGACGTACAAGAAAAAAATAGCACAGCCTTTTATAACAATGCAGAGGTATCTTAGTTCTTCATGCTGATTTTAATCTTTTCTTGGTCTGATTCTGTTGAGCATTCATTTCAAATTCAGGGTTGACAGTTTATAGTGTGTTGATTTCCTTTACAAGAAAATTGAGCAAACTTTACATGTATTAAGATGAATCTACAGGGGAAAAATTTGATTTTTCTTTTTGTAATAATTTTAAAACAGAAAACACAACTTTGTTAGAAAAAGCCAACATATTCTAAAACAGACTGGTTAAATTTCTAGCTCAAAGGAGACATTTTGAATGAGGAAGAGTTGAATTGCAGAATACTGTGCTTCAGAGAGGCCACACAGTCTCCAACATTGGCCTCACTGTCTCATCAGAGGCTTCGTAATGTGCTCTTCCAGTTTCTGCTTTTCAGAGAAAGTGTGGATGTCCTAAGGGTCAGATCAGGCAGTAGGCAAACTTGCAGACTAGGAAGCCTGTGGTAAGGTTCCAGCTGTCACAGGAAGGTGAAGGAAGTGTGTGTGTTTCATTCCTAATCTCTGCTCACTGTATTTACAGAGAAACGGCTTTTGTTACATAACAGGAACTCCTATGTCCCTTTAACAATTGACCAAGGGGTTAGAGTTTAGAATGTAGTGCCATGTGCTTAGACCCTAGCCCCAAGCCAAGAAGCCTGACATTTTCATTAGTCTGTGCCATTTAATTTTAGGAACAGGTAAACTTTTCTTTAAAGATAGCAAGACTGAAGGTAGCTGTACAGCTCCCTTTGTTGTTTTCGCACTCAGGCTGGAAGTCTGGAAGTCGGTCTTGGTAAGAGGGAGGGCTGACAGAGAGTAACAAGCAGGGCCTACATTCTAGAAAGGTGCTGAGGTCCTCATGTGGCACCAGGGATCATAGCCAAGCAACTGGGCCCTTGTTGGTCATGGTGTGTTTTTCAGGTGCTCTCCAAGCTGTACGATATGTCGAGCATGACTTCACTGGACTGAAAGGATTTTGGGAAAAATTCTTTTTATGTTATGAAAATGCAAAGACAACATTTGTGCTACTTTTAAATATTAAACATGCAACTTTAAAGAAATTTCAAGAGACTTTGAAGTTACCCAGAGCATGGTTGTTCAGTCACATGAGTTACCGCTGTCAAAAATTTTTGAGGTACATTGCCCAGGGGCTTTTCCACAGACAGAAAACCAGGTTCCAGTTTACTGTAGCTGAGTCTCAAGGGAAAAAAATTTAGAGCATATATTAATTAGATAATTAATAATATTAATTTCATACACATATATATATTTTGATCATATTCACAAACCCTGCATTGTTTCAAGACAGGGTCTCACTATGTAGCCTTGGCTGGCCTGGAAATTACTGTGTAGACCAGGCTGGCTTTGAATTCACAGAGATCTGTCTGCCTTGCCTCCCAAGTGCTGGGATTAAAATCAGGCACTACCACACTTGGGCTTTCTTTAATTATTTCATTTATATATACATGTATGTATTTGTTTATTTAAATGTATTTGCTTGTTTTACTATTATTATTTTTAATCACAACTTTTATTTTTGAGATTATTAATTATATCATTTCCCCCTTTTCTTTCCTCCTTCTAATTCCTTCATATATCCCCTCACTCTCTTTGAAATTCATGGCCTCTTTTACCTTAATTGTTTTATATACATGTATGTATGTATATGTGTGTGTATCTCTATATATAATTCCCCCCTAAATATATAAATACAAACTGCTTAGTCTGTATAATGTTATGTGTAAGTTTTCAGGGCTGACCGCTTGGAATTGGGTAACTGATTGATGTGCTCTTCCCTGGGGAAGACCATTTCTCTTGCTCTCAGCATCCCTCAGTTGCCTCTAGTTCTTTGTCTAGGATAAAGATCTAATGAGCTCCCCCTTCCATGTTTGCTGTCTATTGGTGTTATCCTTGCTCAGTTCATATTTATGCAATCATGTTAGTCAGACTTTATGGGTTAGCTTCTCTGACATTTCTAGAAGACAAATTCTCATAGCACATTTCCCGTGCCTCTGGTTTTTAAAATCTTTCTGAAATAATTCCTGAGCCTCAGGTGCAGGAGTTGTGTTATGGATAAGTATCAGTTGGAACTGGACTTTACATCTCTGCATTTTCATCAGCTGTGGTTTTCTGTTATTGGTGAGAAATTTCCTTGATCGAAGGGTGAGGATTACACTTGCCTTTAGATATAAGGATAAATATTTAGATTTAACTAGGAATTATACTGGATTGGTAAAATGGTGATTATGTAGGTTCTCCTTCGAGATCCATGACTTCACTAGCCCTGGTTAGGTGGCTAGGTTTCCAGTACCAGGAATGATTTCCCTCTTGTTGAGTGGGTCTTAAGTTCAATTCTGGATTTGTTGGTTACTGCCAAGGCATGTGTGCCAGCACTGTATCCTTAGGGTTACCATGCCATGCTGGTTGTTTATGGTTTATAACTGGATAGGACCATTGGTTGCATTTTCCTTTTGGAGCTTCCATGGCGCCTTCTTGTACCACGAAAGTTAGTCCCCAAGGAGGAGGATTTCATGTCTGATCCAGCTGTGTCCTCTGGGTCCTGTGTCCCGAGTGCATGGTGTTTTCAGCAATAGGGATTTATCTTCCACCTCTGGGGGTAACAGCTATAGCCTATATATTGTATTAGGAGTCTCTTAGACAACCTTGAACAGTAACTCAAAAGAGTGCTTCTCACACCTAGTGCTGGTGTTTTGTTAGATAGTCTATGATGGCTCTTGTGGGGATCATTGTCAGCTCAGATGTGAAAATTTCATTTAAATTATATAAGTGTATGTATATGCAAACTTCCATGTATTATATATTTAGTTGTCTAATGATGTCTCTATGGCCAGCAGTATATATATATATATATAAAATCAGAATCTCTTTCAGATTTATCTAACTAAATTTTAGGGATTATGGAGAAACTCCTACATAGCTCTGTGTCTACTCTCCCCCTTTCAGCTTTCATTCTCATACATATTGTGTCAATGCTTAATATTTGAAAGATACCTTGTTAAAGTGTGTGTGTGTGTGTGTGTGTGTGTGTGTGTGTGTATTTATATGTGTGTGTACAATTCCAAGAGGAGAAACGGGATGGACACAGAGTTTAATTCCCCCTGTGGGGAGATTCATGGTGTTGAACATGCTAGTTATGTGTTCCACCACCAAGCTGCATTCCCACCTAGCCCTATGTTACTATTCCCATAGAGTGTTTATGATCTCGTCACCTCTCTGTGTGGTTTGAGTGACTACCTGGCATAATTTTTCACCTGTCTCTTGTGTGCTGACTGTCAATACATAGTGTATTTATGTGTTGTAGCTTGACATTGTTTTATACAATTGCTCTGACATCAGTTGAGAGGGGGAAGGAGAAGAAACAGCTATGCTCTGCCTTTCGTCAGGGTCGAGTCCTAGCGGCACTCTAGGGTTTGCATTGCTGTGTGGTACCATTTGATTTTAGACTGAAGACTGTCCTTTGGTATTTCTGATCAGCTAGTCTGCTAGTAGGGAATTCTCTCAGCTTGTTTATCTGTAAATGTCTTTATTTTCCCTCAGTTTTGAAAGTTTTGCTGGATGTAAGATTATTGGTCAGTCTCCCCCTACACCATTCCCCTTCTCTTTCTGATGAGAAGTTAATGTGTTTATCTTTAGCGTCTCTTTGTAAATATGCTTGTTTTTCTTTTCTTGTTTTTAAGGTTTCATTTTTGTCTTTGATTTTGAGCATTTTGACTGTAATATATCTGGGTGCACATCTTAGTGTACATCTGGGTGTATTTATCTAACTTGAAGTTCATTGTTTTTACATGTGTTTTTCATCAGGTATGGACGTATTTTAGCCATCATTTCCTTGGACATTTTTATTAGCATACATTAGCATAATTTTAAAGAGTAACAAGTTTCATCATGGCATTTTCATGCATGTACATCAAGTATTTCGGTCATGTTTACTCCTCTTTTCCCTTTTTTTTCCTCTCATGAGAATCATCCTTTTACATCTACATCATCTCCCCCAATCCGCCCCCAGATTTCCCATGTGAGAGACAACATATGCTGTTTGTCTTTGTGAAGCTGGCTTATTTCAGATTTGATATGATGATTAGTTCATCCATTTTCCTGCAGAAAAACGTATTTTTTCTTTTGATGGCTGAATAAAGCTCCATTTTTTTTTTTTTTTTTTTTTTTTTTTGTATTTGTAAGCACACATATTTGTTTGTTTTTGTTTCTCTGTGTAGCCCTGGCTGTCTTGGAACTTGCTCTGTAGACCAGGCTGGCTTTAAACTCACAGAGATCTGCCTCCCTCCCAAGTGCTGGGATTAAAGGTGTGTGCTACCACGCCCAGCCTGATTTTCTTTGGGTATGTTTGATGTATTTTTTCTTCTCTCCATCTGATTTTCTCTAATATTAGATACATTTTGGAGTTGAATTACTCCACTTTGGTAATTTTTCTTCATCGATTTCCTCACTTTGGATAGTATTCTCTGACTTGTTTGCCGAGCCTTCTGTCAGCACAGATCTGTGAATCCTGCTAGAATCTTTTCACGTCTGTTATCTTACCTTTAATTCTTTGGGGTATGAACTGTGATCCAGCTGATGTTGGGTTTCTTGGCAATGTTGCCAGTTTGTAAAGTTTACTTAAAAATAAAAAGCTATGTATTAAAAATACAAATTTTATTTATATTAAGTATCAGTGTGGATATCTACATTTGAGTACAAGGAGTTTTAGATCCCCTGCAGCTAGAGTTACATACAAGTGTTTGTCAGCCTCCTAGTATGGGTGCTTGGAACCAAACTCAGGTCTTCTGGAAGACTAGAAAGTACTGTTAACTGCTGAGCCATCTCTCCAGCCTCTAGTAAGAATCTTCTGCATTTAGACCAAGGGAAGTTGGGATCCATTGATTCTCACTGGCTGCTGAATGTACATAGGATAGGGTTTTTGTCCTGAGAAAGACGCTTCTCCTGTGGTCTTCCTCAGATCTCCCCTGTGCTGTAGGAGGTGGGGACAGGGGTACAGGCTCTACCCAGCTGCTGCTAGCTGCTCAATACAGGCCTTTTGCAGTAGGGAACTGTGGAAAATAGAGTCTGCCAGTGTTTACTGGTTGCTCAAACCACCTGCAATAGCTTCCTCAACACAGTGATCTGAGGGATATGGAAATTGGCTGCTGAAGCAGTTCTGGAAGCAGTCCCCAGTGTGGATGCCCAAGCCTCTCTGTTCTTACTGAGGGGCTGCAGATTTCATTAAACAGACGTTTCTTTCTTGCTTGTAAGCTCTTTGATCAGTTTCTAGAGTCTTTGCTGAGTTTGACTAGTGACCGGCAGATCTGTTGGGAGGCAGTTTTCTTTTTGATACCATTTTATGCTACTTAAAATGTAAGAATATGAATGGAGTGATAGGGTAGGGCAGTGGTTAGGTTGTTGCTTCATGGTGGAAACTGTTGGGGTTTTGCAGCAGAGTATTTCCTGTGTTTCGTTTGTCCCACATCTGTCCACACAGGCAAAGACATGCTTTTCATATCCTTACTGCAGTAGACATTATAATTTCAAATAGAAATTGTTAGTAAATACTAAATAAATACTAGAGTTAAAAGACATCATTTAAAATTTTCCACTGCAGCTGTATGACACTAGAATCTTGCCTGACTCTGGATTAAACTTGCCAGATAGAGATAGATAGATAGATAGATAGATAGATAGATAGATAGATAGATAGATAGACAGATAGATAGATAAAACTTGCCAGATAGAGATAGATAGATAGATAGATAGATAGATAGATAGATAGATAGATAGA
>CABHPH010138575.1:54822-82328 GCA_902168325.1 Peromyscus nudipes | reverse complement strand
AGATAGATAGATAGATAGATAGATAGATAGATAGATAGATAGATAGATAGACAGACAGACAGACAGACAGACAGTAAGAAAGTAGATAGGTGTGTAGGTAGATAGATAGGATTGTTTTCTAAGTAATAATCTCTTAGGAGTTACGAACATGTCTTATTAATCTGCGCCAAGCAACTTGCTGTACATAATCTATAGGAAAGTTCATGCGATGGCTTGACTGAACTTGTACCACAAGTAGGGAACAGTTTCGGAAAGTCTGATTGAAGTTTATCGTAATCCTAGGTAAGGTTTGTGTCACCTAGCAGCTGGTGGATGGTCCTACTTAGTTCTATCAGTATGGGACGAGGGGGACAATACCAGGCCTTGTCCTCCTGTGACTCAGTGGAATCTTCTGGTTTGTTGGGTAGTTCCATGGCTTGCTCAAGAGTGGACTGAGAAGCACCAGGGTGGCGTGGACTTGCTTCCCTGTTTTCCCTACATTGGTAATTCTATCCTGTTTTTCTGTGACATTCCAGCCCTGTTTTACTGTAAGAATGGGGGATGTGGAAGACGTGGCCACTTGCCCAGCACGATGTCTTGGTTTCAGTGTTCCCACTAGTCCTGGTATGGGGTTTTACTGTGTGAGATGTGAGTGCGATGTTACCTCCTACTACGCTCGTGTCAGGAACGTACTACTCCCATTTGTAGGTTGGGTTTTAAATAACATTTACCAAAATGCAACCCTGTATCAGTCCGCTTCAGTTACCATATTCTTTGCCCAAACACCAGTGCCAATTTAAAAAGTCTGTTTGTTTGAAGGTGTTTGAAGTGGTGGAGCGCGTAGAAGAGCTAAGAAGGAAGTGGCCAGTTGCCTGGGGGAAGTTAGATGATGGCAGTATTGGTGTGGTGACTCCATATGCTGACCAGGTCTTTAGGATCCGTGCTGAACTTCGGAAAAAGAGACTCTCTGATGTGAATGTAGAAAGGGTGCTGAATGTTCAAGGTAAGTGTTAACTGGAATGAACCAAATTATTCAAATGGCCTAAATAAAGTGTGTCCAGATTGGATTTGTAATTCTCTCAAACAATCTTAGATCTTTAAGAAATGTAATATAAAGAAAGAAAGAAAGAAAAGAAAAAAGAAATCTCCTTACTTTTTTGGGCCAGCAATGATATATTCATTTCCTGTTAAGCTCTTTAATGCTGAATTTGCGTGTTTATTAAAACTGCAATACCAAATAAAGATAATAAAAACAAATTAAAATTTTCTATCACCATAGTAATGCTATGGATATCTATGATATAACAATATACAACATAATACATGCTGTTGTACTGTATTTGGGGACTAATTTGAAATATTTTATCTGTAGACTTCCTTAAATGACTAGTTACCAGCAAACTTGTTTTCACTGTTCATAAAATGAGTCATTAGAAACTTTGTGCCTTTAAATATATGAAGTAGTGTGATGATGTGAACACTAGAAAAAGCCCAGGGGTGTTAGGTCCATGATGCAACAGGAAGAGTATTCCAGTGTCTAGATCATGGGAAGCAAGAGGCTCCCTTCTCCCCTCATCCATGTCACACTCAATTGGGTATTTTAGTAATGAACACAAATGCTCGCAAAGGAAATGTAGATGCTCTGTTCTGTACCCACATGGGTGAGGAGCAAATGAAGATGTAGGGTGGAGAAGAGAAAACTAAAGACTGATATTAACGCTGTTGTCAGATGTTTGGATATTTGCCTTACAATGAGGGATGTTAGATTCCTAAGGAACAAATGCTACAAACCCAGACTCTATCAGGCTTCTTTTTGAAATCAGCCGTGGCTGCTTCTAGCAGGAGATTAAATAGCCCTGCTTCCAGAAAAAGACTTCTTGTGTAGGGTGGATGTTGGGCTAGATAATCTCAAAGATTGGTTCCAGCAATAATGATTAGGGGGAAAAAAATCAAGCTAGGCATGGTGGTACATACCTGTGATCTGAACATTCAGAAGGTTGAGACAGGAGGATCACCAGGAGTTTTAGGGCAGCCTGGACCACATAGTAGATTTAGGGCCAACCTTGGCAATTTAGCAAGATCCTTTTTTTTTTGTTTTGTTTTTTTTGTTTTGTTTTGTTTTGTTTTGTTTTGTTTTGTTTTGTTTTGTGTTGAGACAGGGTTTCTCTACGTGGTTTTGGTGCCTGTCCTGGATCTTGCTCTGTAGCCCAGGCTGGTCTCAAACTCACTGAGATCCGCCTGCCTCTGCCTCCCGAGTGCTGGGATTAAAGGCGTGTGCCACTGCTGCCCAGCGCAAGATCTTTTTTCAAATGCAAAACAATATCATAACAACTTTTTTTTTTTTGGTGTGGTAAAATGTCCATAACAAAACTTAACATTTTGAGCATTTTTCAAATG
Organism: Peromyscus nudipes; assembly: GCA_902168325.1. Classification (NCBI taxonomy): domain Eukaryota; kingdom Metazoa; phylum Chordata; class Mammalia; order Rodentia; family Cricetidae; genus Peromyscus; species Peromyscus nudipes. The sequence goes on along the minus strand of CABHPH010138575.1, from coordinate 79,952 downwards.
CTCAATGGCAAGTTCAGTGTTCAGTGGCAAGCGGTGCGTTCATTTCTGTGGTATATCACCACAGCCGTCACCACCACCCATCCATCACTAGGGCTGCCCATCTTCCAAACTGTGACTCTGTACTCATTAACTAATACCTCCCATTCTTCTTCTCCAGTCCTTGCCTAACATTATTCTATTTTGCCTTCTCTCTGTGAATTTCACTGCTTTAGGGCCTCTTACAAGATTCAGATAGTACAGCTTGAATAGCTCTTACCCAAAGTGCTTGGGGTCAGACATGTTTCAGATCTCAGAGCTGTCCAGTTTAGGGCTTTTCCCCTCCAATTATACCTGTCCTTTTGTGACTAGGTTTTGTTCAAGTAACACAGTGTCTGAGGTTCATTCATGTTGTAGCATGCGTCAGCTAAGTAACTCATTGTATGCAATGACACTGGTGTGTCTGTGGACACTGACTGGGTCATACTTTTTAGTGTCATGAGCAAGGCTTCATTGAGCGTGGGTGGCAAGTCCTCCTGGAGACCTTGCTTCCAGTTTGGTGGGTTTTTTCTGAAGTGGACTTGCTGGATCAGATGGTCACTCAGTTTCATTTTGGAGGACCTGCCTCAGTTTTCCAGAACAGCTGTGCACTTCTTACAGCTGTTCATAAGGTTGGGATTTCTCATGTCTTACCAGTACCTGTAGTTTAACAGTTAGGATTTTAAAGATGCAAGGTTTATTCTATCAGTGATTCAGAGTGATGATCTCGCCTTGTTTTCAACTTTTTTTTTGTAGGAAAGCAATTCAGAGTTCTGTTTCTTAGCACAGTACGTACACGCCACACTTGCAAGCATAAGCAGACACCGATTAAAAAGAAAGAGCAACTTCTGGAAGACTCCACTGAGGACTTGGATTATGGTTTTTTGTCTAACTACAAACTTCTCAATACTGCCATCACAAGAGCACAGTCCCTGGTTGCTGTGGTGGGAGACCCCGTTGCTCTGTGCTCTATTGGAAGGTGTAGGTAAGTCTGTGTTACTGAACTGACTGAGAGAGATTCTAAATGGGAAATATGGAGTAATTTACATCCTTATGCATGTATTTATCTGTATAACTTCAAGGTGAGTTAAAATTAGGCTTACTGTTAATGTTACCTGACATCCAGTATTAGTGAGAGCTCTGTTGGTTAGTGGCTGTTCATGGTATATACATAGCGGTATATAATCAGTCAGTCAGTAGCCAGCAGATACCCCCAAGTGTGTCTGTGTTCTCTGCACTCCTCTAGCCTGGAGATGGTCAGTGAGCAAAACACGTAGACATCTGTCTCTGTGGTAGGAAGGGAAGACTTACAGACTAAATAAGAACATTGCACAGTATTTACTAAATAAATTAATACCAAAAACAAACCGAGAGCATGAGGAGCTTTTTGGGGTGACAGATGAGATGAAGTGGTTTGGGACCAGAAAGGGTGTGGTCAGAGGAGCTTCCCCAGCAAGGTGACTCAAGTGATTTGGAAGTGCCAGGGTGAGCTATGTGTCCCTGCAGCTGAATTCTAGGAAGAAGGGCCAGCTGGTGCCAGAGCCCCGAGGTGGGACATGTGTGTGTATCTTCGGTCAAGTTTAAATTTTATGCTGTCTACTGCTTTCCTCTCCCCTTGCTTCACTGTTGTTTTAATTCCTTAAAAACTGAATTTTATTAAATTTATTTCTGACAGTTTCATACATGTATATAATATGTTCTAATAAAACTCAGTTCCAAGTTTTGATGAATTTTGTAGTCATTTTCTTTTAAGGCTTCTGTTTGTTTGTTTGTTCCTTTGTTTTGAGACAGGGTTTCTCTGTGTAGCCCTGACTGTTCTAGATCTTGCTCTGTAGACCAGGCTGGCCTCGAACTCAGAGATCCACGTGCCTCTGCTTCTTGAGTGATGGGATTAAAGGCCTGTGCCACCATGTCCTTTGCGGGGCTTCTTAATGTAAAGAGTTTTTATGTCTGGTTAAAATTAAAATACCTTAAAATTAAGGGAGTAAGAGAAAGTGATCATAGCTTGCTTTTTGGGTAGTTAAGAGCAATGGTTCTACTAAAATATAGCTGAACTACCACCTAGAAATTTCTCTGCACAATTGTAGTCTTGGCCAGTAAATAAGAATGTATTTTTGAAAGAAACTTACAATATTTTGTTATGAAAAAGAGAGAAATATGCTAGGGACTGATTGCATATTATAAGTGTGACAGAACCTGCCATATAAGTTCAGAATGGTAAAAAGAAGTCAGACAGTCCCTAAGATGCCCTGGCAGTCATTTCATTTTTGATGTTAGAATAATCTGCACCCTATTTTGTTTTTTATTTTATTTTAAATTATGTGTGTATGTATATTTGTGTATGGATATGTGCACATGAGGGCAGGTGTCTAGAGTTACAGGTAGTTATGAGTCACCTGACATGGGTGCTGGGAACCAAGCTCAGGTCCTCTGGAGAACAGCAAGTGTTTTTTACTGTTTTGTTTTTTAGTTAGTTAGTTTGTTTGTTTTAGTGTTTTGTTTTTTCCAGACAGGGTTTCATTGTGTAGCCCTAGCTGTCCTTGAACTCATTCTGTAGACCAGGCTGGCCTTGAACTTACAGAGATCTGTCTGCCTCTGCCTCCTGAGTACTTGGATTAAAGGTGTGCACCACCACCTCCAGTCATCAAGTGTTCTTAACCACTGAGCTGTGACTGGAGCCCTGCACCTTATGGTTTTGAGATAGGCTCTCTCACTGAACCTGGAGCTCACCAGTTTGCTAGTCTGGCTGGCTAGGAGCCTGCCTGCCAACTCCTCCTCTGTCCTCCTATCCGTACTCTTCCTAGCATTGGGACTATAGGCTTGGTCTCCACATTGAACTGTCTGTACCCCTGAGCCGTCTGTGCAGCACCCAGTTAGCAGTACCTTCTCCAAGGGAAAGCTGTTAACAAAAGACTGCTGCTAACGTTAGGAGGAACAGCGTTTTCTTTAGAAAAGTAAAGCTCATAGGTTTCATAGCTCACCTAGGAGCAGTTGTGTGGTCACATGACATCAGTTTATATCTGAAAAATTATTGCCATGTGTTTATAATCACTAATGACAAAATCTGGGGAAAGGATTGTATTCTAGGTTACAGAACTCTGTGTGTGTGTGTGTGTGTGTGTGTGTGTGTGTGTGTGTGTGTGTGTTTATGTGCGCGTGCCTATGCATGATGTATGTGTGGGCATTAACACTATAGCACATATGTAGATGTCCACAAGTAACTGTGTAATTGGTCTCTCCCTCCACCTTCACCTGGGCCCCAGAGGTTGCACTCAGACCGTCATGTGGGCACAGCCAGCGCTTTCGCTGCCTGAGCCGTCTCACTAGTCAGAGCCGAGGGTGTTAACGCGTCTCCGAGTTTACTCCCATCCTGAGAAGTTTGCTGTAGTTTCTCAGCTGTCTATCCAAAGTGTGTTGGTTAGAATATTAGAATGGAGTAGTGTTTTGCCATTTGTGTTTGTGTTTAATGTTTATGATTAGATAATATAAAATGGGAGAATGTGTATGCAGACAGCTCTGTACTCTCAGGAGGACGAATGGGCTGAGTCGTGTGGAGCCATATTACTGTGCGCTCTCCTAGCAAGTAATTCTAAGTACTTAGCAGCCTGAATGTTGTTGAAGAAGCCACTACATCTTCTGTGGACAGACTACACTGGAAGGCACAGGATTAGCATTTTCAGTCTATCTCTGACATGAATTGTCACTTTCTCCAAGCAGATTGGTGAAGAATTCTTCCTGGGGCCTGCTGTCAAGTGCAGAGCTAATTTTCAACTTTAGACTGGGTCTACAGATAACTGATTTCCAACTGAATCTCAGTTACTGAGGACTGCAAATAATTCATGTGCTAAGCCAAGTGTTTGCAGGGAAGTAATAAACTGTTCAAGAGAGGGAGAGATTACACGGTGAGATTGTTGATTGCCTCTTTCATTTGGATAGTTGAAATCATGGTTCCAGCTCAAGAGTTGGTAGTAATAAAATCAATAATAATAATTTTGTCAACCAACTAATATAGTTAACAATACAGGCCAAGTCCAGGGGATGTGATGTGACTCCCTGGTCCTGTCAGAAGGGAGGAGTGAGTTCTTTGTAGTTGGGCTTCATCAGCACCCTCCCACTTTGTGTGCTGTTTATTAGAAAGTAACATGCTATTCTCAGGTGTTACTGGGGTTTCAAGAAATAATTCCTGTGTGTTACACCAGCTTAATCTGTTCTTGTTGTTGTTGTTTTGAACAGAATTTGTCTATTAGTCTGAAATAGATACAGTGAACTTCTTCCTCGCCCGCTGCAAATATTAATCCAGCAGCTACTCCTGACCACCATCTCTGCCTGCCAGGTGCTGCCTTGTGTCCGTGGCACGCCTTGCCCCATTTAGTCAGAACAGGAACTGGACGGCAGGCTGTTTTATTTTCATCTTAGATGGGCAGCCTGGTGCAGTGACCCCCCCAAGCCCCCCAGACAGGGTTTCTCTGTGTAGTCCTGGATCTCGCTCTATAGACCAGGCTAGCCTCAAACTCATAGAAATCCGCCTGCCTCTGCCTCCTGAGTGCTGGGATTAAGGCATACACCACCGCCACCCGGCCAGTGAGTTTAAATAAAACTGCTCAAGCCTCATCTGTTACGTCAGAGTGACTTCAAAACTCAGGCCCTTCTCAGAGACCCATTTCCCAGGAAGATTGATTGTGCATGATGTTCTACATCATAGCCTTGGAGGAATTCTTTATTAACAACTGAATTTCAACATTAACACATTTCATTAACTTGGAAAATAGAAACATATTTAATACACGTGTAGAATATGACCCAGGGACATCAAGGGAATACTTAATTGGGGTGTGTGTGTGTGTGTGTATTTTCACATGACTTTTCAGTGTTTTACCAGTGATTCTAGAAACAAAGCTAACACAAAATCCAAAGTGCCCCCCACCACCAAATAAATCCAGGTGCTGGGCTGATGAGAGACCCTATCTTAAAGAACAGCAACACAAGCCTGGCTGCTCCTGAAGTTGACCTTTGACCTCCATCCCTGTGCACACTTATATCCACATACATGCACTCACACACAAAACGAAAAGTAGCATCATATCTTCTCAGATACATGAAATTATGTTACAGTGTATAGACATAAGTACCTTTCTAGCCAACATTTCTTTTAAAAAAATAGTCAGCATAGTAAGAGATTGCCATTTTAGGGAGAGTGCCAAGGATGGCAAAGCCATTAACTACAGTGGTGAATTCTCATCCCTGAGTACAGTTGAAATTCTCACCTGCCCTTCCACTTCATGTGCTAGAAATTCCTTATGATGCCAGTGTGAGTGGTCCTTGGAGGAGACTTCATGGGGCTGTTGAAATGGTTCAGTGGGTGAAGGCACCTGATGCCAGGCCTGATGATCTGAGAGCCATCATTTCGGGAGAAGGAGATAACTGACCCCACAAGTTATCCTCTGACCTCCATTCACATGCCATAGCACACACTCATACACACACAGTCAAAAGTGTAAAAGAGCTTTTATGGAGAAAAGAACCCAAAATTTTTTTATCTGTAAAACTAAGAATTTTGCCTGGGCAGTGGTGGCGCATGCCTTTAACCTCAGCACTCAGGAGGCAGAGGCAGGCGGATCTCTGTGAGTTCAAGGCCAGCCTGGTCTATAGAGTGAGATCCAGGACAGGCTTCAAAACTACACAGAGAAACTCTGTCTAGAAAAAAAACAAAACAAAACAAAACAAAAAACCAAAAAAAAAAAAAAAAAAAAACCCTAAGAATTTTGAGAATAGGTAAGATGGCTCAATAGGTAAAGGCCTTTGCCACATAAACCTAGAGAACTAATGTCACAAAGTTGTCCTCTGGCTTCCACATATATGTCATAGAATGTGTTCCCTGCTAAAAACTCAGGACTTACTTTGTAGGATATAGTACATACTAACTTACCTAAGCTGCATGAGGCCCTGGGTGACTCTCCAGCACCCCTGTTCCCTGTGTTTTTCTCTGAAAGTTTAGAAGTAAGAACTTAAGGAGAAACATAATAAGGAATGGTAATGACACTGTTTACTCTGTGCTGTACATGAGGGAGCCAGTGCAAAGGGACACGTGCCAGATGTCACTGCCCATTGCAGCTGTTGGGATAGAACCTGGGCCTTTGGCTCTGTCCATGGGACAGCAAGAAGATAAGTCAGGTCTAGAATATAAATCCCATCTTTTGAAACTTGATCTACATATCTATCTACATGTCTGTCTATCTATCTATCTATCTATCTATCTATCTATCTATCTATCTAGAGATTTATTTATTTATTGTACACTGGGGCTTTTGCCTGCATGTATGTTTGTATAAGGGAGTCAGATCTCCTGGAACAGGAGGTGCAGACAGTTGTGAGCTGCCATGTGAATGCTGGGAATTGAACCTGGGTCCTTTGAAAGAACAGCCAGTGCTCTTAACTACTGAGCCATCTCTCCAGCCCAAAATTCAATTTATTTATGGTGTGTAGAATGCTTCTGAAATGGTGTCCTTTAAGCCAGGTGTGGCAACTGCTACCTGTAATCCCAGCAGTTGGGAGCTTGAGGCAGTAAGATTTTTGTGAGTTCCAGGCCAGCTTGGGCTAGAGAATAAGACACTGTCTCAAACAACAGCAGCAGCAATAGCAAAAAGATTCCCCCCCCAAAAAAAACCCACCCAAAAGATAAAAAACACCCTGTATCTGAAAGGGTATTTGATTCTGATTGCTGGGGTTAATGAGCCATTTCCCATTTCTTTCACATTTCTGCTTAATTCAGTGTTGTTGCTGATCCTGGTCAATAGCTGAGGTCAATATGAGGATGGGATGTGAAATATAAGAAGGTAGCTTAAGGGGCTGGAGAGATGGCTCATTGGTTAAAAGCACTGCTGCTCTTCTAGAGGACCTGAGTTTGGTTCCCAGCACCAATGTGGCAGCCCACAGCTATCTGTAAGTCCAGTCCCAGGGGACCTGATACCCTCTTCTGGCTTCCATGGGCACCAGGCACAAAGGTGATGGACAGATCAAAACACCCACACCTACAAACTAATAACATTATCTTAAAACAGCGTATCCTAAGAACATCCCACTATCTAAACAGGAAGTGAAAACTATGTAAAGTGGACTTGATATTACAAATTAAGCCAGATAGAAAAAAAGAATCCATTGGGACTAGGGAGATGACTCAGTGGTCAAGAGTGCTTGCTTCTCTTCTAGAGGACCAGAGTACAGTTCCCAGCACTCATGCCAGGAAGCCCACAACTTTCTGTAACTTCAGCTCCAGGGGATCCACCACCCTATTCTGGCCTCTCTGGGTACTTGCACACATGTGGCATTCACACACACACACACACACAAATCTTGAGATAGATGTCGTTGTTTACACCTTTAATCCCAGTACTCAGATCTCTGAGTCCCAGGCAAACCTGATCTACACAGGGTAGCTAGGATTGGGAAGTGAGAGCCTGTGTAAAATAAGTAAATTCCTTGTATTTTGTCTTAAAGTCCAACACAAATTAAGATGCCAGGCTATGAAATTAATGCTTTATCATCAGACCTGAATTTTTTTCTTTTGTATATTGGATAGCAGAGCTGTGTTGATACTTGAATATTGTAGAAGATCTATAGAGTTTGAGATCATGACTACTGTATTAGAGATAATCCTTACTTAGGTTTTCTTCTATCATTATATTTTTATTTCTTAGGTGGAGAGTAATAGAGCAGGTCATCCAGAGTCCTTCTCTGCTCTCCATATATATTCAGGGACTTAAGCATGCAAACACACTACACACCACACGCACACAAACTTGGTTCATTTAGGAGGATTCTTTCTGTGTTAGTTACTTTTCTATTGCTGTGCTAAGTCACCATGACCAAGACAACTTATAAAATAAAGCATTAATTTGGGGTTTACAGCTCCAGAGGGGTGGAGTCATGACGGTCATGGTGGGGAACCTGGCTGTAGGCAAGCATGGCACTGGAGCGATATGGGAGAACTTACATCTTGATTCACAGCAGGAGGCAGAAAGAGCTAACTGGGAATGGGATGGGCCTTTGAAACCTTAAAACCCGTTCCCATTGGCACACCTCCTAATTCTTTCCAAACAGTTCTACCAACTGGGCTATCACGTATTCGAATATATGAGCCAATGGGGGCTGTCTGTATTCAAACCATCACACGTTTAGTTCTTAAAACAAAAATGAAGGATAGCTTTTCAGTGTGCATTTCTTAGCAGCACACAGTTCCTGAAACCAAATGATCATCTTCCTAGTCTTATGCCATGCTCAGAAATACCCAAGTGTGGATGTTTTACTTTCCCTTTTCTTTATATTTAGGAATTTTTTTTCTAAACCTATCTCTTAAATTAATCTTTAAAAAATAAGACTAAAGGCCCAGCGAGGTGCTTAGCAAGTAAAAGCATTTGGTGTACAAGCTTCACAACCTTACTTTGACCATCAGAACTCATGATAGAGAACTAACCAATGGGAGTTGTCTTCTGACCTCCACGTACACACAGCTACGTGGACCTGTACTTACATACACATGCCCACAAAGAAGATGGTAAAATGCAACCGTAAAGAAACACAGTTCAGAATTAAGTGCATGTTAAGATTTGTCAGTACCCCGTACCCACTCATGCCTTAACTTTCTATCACAACCTTTTCCTTAATGGTTTTGAAGCCTCCTTGATTACCTACTGTCCATCTGGACACTGGGATGCTAACTAGGGAAGAAGGCACCTCACATGTCTTCAGTGGCGTAAGCTATTATTCTAACCTCATAGGTATTCATTTTATAATGATAACCAAACACTTAAACTTTATGTTGCCTTTTGTAATATTTATTTTGTATTTGGAGATTTGTTCCCAAACCTTTAATAGCATACAGCTGTGGTCAGTGCAGTTTTTTGTTTTTGTTTTGTATGTCATAAATTGTTTGTTTGATGTTTAGCACCCAGAAGTGTTTTGTAGTTTTGTATATTTTTCTTTTCTTTTTTAAGTTAGCCTACAAAGTCATGGGTCTCATGGCATTTTGTGTATATGTAATATATATAATATATTTGTGTCAGTACAGTGGTTCTTAATCCACCTAATGCTGTGACCCTTTAGTAACAGTTCCTCATGTTGAGGTGACCCCCAACCATAAAATTATTTTCGTTGCTACTTGATAACTGTAATTTTGCTGCTGTTATGAGTCGTAATATAAATGTCTGATATACAGGATATCTGATATGCAACCCCTGTAAAAGGTCATTACAACCCAGAAGGGGTTGTGGCCCACAGGTTGAGAACCACTGGGTTAGAATTTTGTCCTTCCTCACCCACTTTCCCTGTCTTCACCCATCCTCCATCAGCCGCTCTTGCTCCCAACAGCCCGCCTTCTGCCTCCACGTCACATGAGCTCTTTTTAGCCTCCTCTCCCTCAAGATCTTTGGTCTCATGGTCTCCTTTCTACTTTGATGACCACCCCACGCGCACACACTCACTCCTAAATCTAGATTCTCCATATGAGAGAAAACAGGATATTTGTCTTTTTGAGTTTGGCATGTTTTGCCTCCCACAATGATCTCCCATTCCATCTGTTTTCTTGCAAATAGGATTTTGGCTTTCCTTACGGCTGAAGTATATATGCATGTATGTATGCATTCCGTTTATCTGTTGGGGATCTAGGCTGGTTCCATTTCCTAGCTGTTGTGAAAAGTGCAGCAGTAACCATGGCGGTGCATGCATCTGGGATGTGCATGGCCTCTGTGCTGTATCTTTTAGGTGCTGTAGCTGGGTCATGTAGCTTTGCAGTGGCTGTAGCAGTCTGCATTCCCACCAGCAGCAAATAGCCCCTCCCCCAACATCCTCGCCAGCACTGGTTATCACTTGTTTCTTTGGTGATGCCCATTCTGACTCTGCTAAGATGGAGCCTTAAAGCAGTTTTTTTTTTTTTTAAAGATTTTATTTATTTATTATGTATAGTGTTATGCCTGCGTACTGGAAGAAGGGTACCAGATCTCATTACAGATGGTTGTGAGCCACCATGTGGTTGCTGGGAATTGAACTCAGGACCTCTGGAAGATCAGCCAGTGCTCTTAACCTCTGAACCATCTCTCCAGTCCCTTAAAGCAGTTTTAATTTGGATTTCCTTGACTGTGAAGGATGGTGAACTCTTTATTCAAATATGTATCTCTTAAGTTCATTAGCCTGCTTACTGAGTGGGTCAACTTTTTTTTAATGCTTGTAACAAGTTTTAAATGTATTTTTTCTTTTTAATATTTACAGATTTGATAAGGAAATGAATAGTGAACATTACAATTTTTACAGTGACTTATATTTTCCATAATTTATTTAGCTTTTACCACTTAGTCAATATTACAAGTTGTGTTTATGACAAGCATCTCTAAGAGAAAAATATATGAGTAGCTGATTATTTTTGAGAATCCTCCTGTGGATTATTTTCTTCATGGCTCCATCCAGTTGATGTTCTGACTGAATTGGTTTTATGTAATCTAGCATACCTAGGTTCTTTTGTATTGTGTATGGTTGTGTCTATGTGTGTAAGTGTGTGTGTGTGTTCGCGCGCGCTCGCGTGCACATGTGTTTGCATATGTATGCAAATTTGTGTAAGTCAACATCAGAGTATCTTCCTCACTCTCCAGCTTATTATTTTAGATTAGTTTTTATTTATGTGTCTGTCTGTCTGTCTGTCTGTCTGTCTGTCTGTCTGTGCTATGTGTGTGGGTGCCTATAGAGGCCAGAAGTCAGGTCCCCAGGAGCAGAAGTTGCAAGCCATCATTGTGCCACCTGAGGTGGGTGCTAGGAATTAAAGTTGGGTCAAGTGTTCTTCCATCCATTCCATCTATCTTTCTTGAGAAGGGAGTCTCTCACTGAACCTGGGACTCAGTGAGATCCTCCCGGGGTATAGGTACCACACCCTAGCCTTTTGTGTGTGGATATTATAGTTCACAACTCAAGTCTTCATGATATGCAGCAAGTATTTTACTGGCAGAGTCATCTCCTTAGTCCCACACAAAATTCATTTCAATCTATAGTTCACACTAATATGCATGTAAATCTGTATTCTTTCTATATGTAGTATATAGATACAGTCATTCGTTACTTACTGATGAGAAGGCAATTTTGGGTGATATCATTATTAAATGACTGTCACAGCAGATGTTTACACAGATTAGGACAGCCATGACATTGTCCACTGCTTTACATACGCAATATGTGGTATTGACTAGTTATACAGAACATAACTGTTTGTAGATGTATATTTGCATTTATCACTAGAAGTACATGATACATGTATACGTGTGTGTGTGTGTGTGTGTGTGTGTGTGTGTGGGTGGGTGGGTGTGTGTATGTGTGTGTATAAGACTAGAAGTACAGATTTTCTACAAATTGAGTTACCATCAGCTCACAACCTTACTATATGGCTCACAAACATATATTTCTGTAATAGTGTGGCCAAAGCTTTTTGTGGTCCTGTTTTATATGTAGCATACTCCTAGACTGACTGCAGTTTGAGTATCAGACTTAAGAAGTTTTGTCATTTGCTAGAAAGATTCTGTCTATATTGTATGCATATGAATATTAGCCTTAAGGACTTGAGGTGGGCAGAATTTGAAATCATATTCAGTTGCTTCTATTCACCCGCTGACGTTTGTAACCCAAGTTTCTGAACCTTTTCTGCAGGAAGTTTTGGGAGCGATTTATTGCCCTGTGTCATGAAAATCATAGCCTACATGGGATCACATTTGACCAGATCAAGGCACAGTTGGAGGCTTTAGAACTCAAGAAGACGTATGTGTTGAATCCACTGGCTCCTGAGTTTATTCCCCGGGCTTTACGACTGCAGCATTCAGGAAACAGCAGCAGACAGCAGCAGTCACCACCCAAGGTAAAGGCCTACTTTACATTGGCTTGTTGGGCTCGAGTTAACTTCCCCAAGATTTCGGTGGAAAACTGAGAGCACAGCGCGGGGGGTGGGGGGAGCCATGCGTAATGTTGTAGTCATCCTCTGAAAGTGTGAAAACCGTGGGGACTTTTTGTTTTACCTCCCAACACTCCTTGCTGGGAGACTTGAGACTGGCAGAGAACATGCGAACAAAAGCGCAGCTTAAAGGATTACTATACATTTTATTTTATTTAAAAAAATCTAAAACCATTTCTTAATGTAATGTCCTTATTTGTGTGTGTGCCTGTGCATGCGCGCACACACTGGTGCCATGCATAGATGAGGAGGTCGGAGGACAACCTGGGGGAGTCAGCAAATTGCTTCCACTGCTGAGCCACCCTGCCAGCCCCACTGACCCATTTAAAGGCATGTCTGTACAAACTAGTATGTACAGAAATTATGTTTTAAAATAATGTTTGGATAAAGGAAATTGTTCTTATCTCTTAATGACAGAATGAAATGGTTCTGTAGTCTGGAAACATCCTGTTTGGAGGGGTCAGAGGTGAGGTGATTGGGGAGGTCAAGGCCATTTGCAGTTCTGAGCCACAGTTATTTTGAGCAAAGACAGTTGGCTTGTTTGCTCCAGTGCATGAATAACAACAACAACCACCACCACCACCCTTTCTTGCAGTTAGCGTCCTTAGAAGCAGATTCTGAGGATGGCACGTGTGGATTCACTGCAGTCTGCTTGCTCCTGTAGAGTAGGCATGACATAAACTTACTGCTCGGAACTTAGAGTAGGTTAGCATTGGGCTTCGTTACACCTAATGTAAGCAGGAATGGATGGCTTACTATTTCCAAGGTCTTTTAGCTGAAGAGGCACTAAGCTGAGAGCAGCTCTGCTAATGCACAGTCATGTTCTTAGCTTAATAAAAATGCACTACTTTTTGCTTCTGTGACTTGGTGTTATTAGAGGGCAGTGTGCACAAATGAATTACTTCCCGGTGCCGTGTGTTAGAAGCATAGATCAACAAGCTAGCTGCAAGTCCTTTGGTGGCAGATGTTGGATGGATGACAGCAGGATGCAGAAGCTGGAGATGGAGTCAGATACACACCCTGGGGTTCTTGTTGAGGACGGTATTGCGGACATGGGGGCAGGGAGGTTGGGGAAAATGTAAACAAAACAACAGTAACAGTAAAAACCCAAGCTAGCTCAACTGGGGTGGCTTTGCTTGTGTTAGTCATTGCTCTGGCTCTGTGCCCAGGAGACTATCTGGGTAAAATGATGCTCTAAGTACTCTTTACCTGGGTATGGTGATGTACATGCCTGATATCCTAGTACTTGGGATGTAGAAGCAAGAGGATCGTGAGTTCAAGGTCATTCTTGGCAATGTTGTAAGTTTAGGCTAGCCTGGGCTACATGACACCCTATCTGAAAAAGAAGTAGTTTTTTTTTTTAATGAATAAGGAAGCTCTGTGTTATATTATTATAGCAAATATCTAATATAATTGACTTACAATGTGCTAGATTTATTTTCACATTTTAAACATTTTAGTCTACACCCAGTTGGTCCCTTTGCTTTGGGTCTGACACTGCTTGTCATGGTAGAAAAACCAACCACTTCATCATTGGGAAGCCAAACTGGAGGGAAAAAAAAGGAAGGACCAGGTCCCACAAATCCACCCAAGGGCATTTGCTTCTGACTTGAAGACTTCCCACTCCACCCCACCTTTTACAGGGTCCATCACCTGCTGAGGACCAAGTTTGTGGGGAACATTTCATTTCCAAACTATAGCAAGCTTTTACAAAGCTTTTATCGCAAGTTCTAATTGGTCTTAATAAAAACTCAGAGTCAGGTATCAGGGTGAAAGCTGAAGGATGAGAGAAGCAGAGCAGCAGCCACTAGAGACTTCTTACCTCTATGAATCCTCATCCCGAAAGGGGCTGAGCTCCTGTCTCCTCTGCCTTATATTCCTCTCTCTGCCCAGCCATATCATTTCCTGTCTTCATCTCCCTAGTGTTGGGATTAAAGATGTGAGATCCCAAGTGCTGGGATCAAAGGTATGTGCCACCACTGCCTGACTCTTTCTCTTTTAGACTGGATTAATATTGTATAGCTCAGGCTGGCCTTGATCTCACAGAGCTCTGCCTGCCTCTGCCTCCTGAGTGCTGGGATTAAAGGTGTGTGTCACCACTGCCAGGCCTCTACGGCTAACTAGTGGCTTAGCTCCACATTTTGATCTCCAGGCAAGCTTTATTTGTTACATCACAAACAAAATATCACCACAGTATAGGATTCAAGAGAACAGGGGACATTTTTTGCAGGGAACCACAGGAGCTTACAGTATGTGAAAGTTGAGAGTTCATGCTGGCAAATGACTGAGCAGGTAGAAGTCTTTCCTGTGCGAACATGGTGACCTGAGATGGATCTCCTGAGCTCACAGTGGAGGGAAGAGGACCAACCTCCAAGACACCTGCTCTGTCTCTGTGTCTGTCCATCTGTCTCTCTGTCTGTCACACACACACACACACACACACACACACACACACACACACACACACATACACACACAGACAGATAATTTTTTAAGAGGTTTTATTTTATTTTTTGAGATAGGACCTCACTATGTATGCCTGGAACTTGCTATGTAGACCAGGCTGGCATCAGCTCTCCTTGGTCCACTGCCTCTGCCTCCTGAGTGCTGGGGTTAAAGCGTGTACTATCATGTCTGGCTCCAGCCTTTGTGTGTGTGTGTGTGTGTGTGTGTGTGTGTGTGTGTGCGCGCGTGCGCGCGCGCGCCTGCACGCAGGTTTGTATATGTGAGTACAATGCCTGTGGAGGCCAGAAGAGGGTGTCCAATCCCATGGAACTGGAGTTACAGGCAGTTGTGAGCCACCAGACTTTGCTGGGAACTGAACTCAGGTCCTTTGCAAGAATGGTATGTGCTCCTAACCATTGAGCCACCTCTCCTGTCCTCCAAGTTAGTAAACATTTACTGAATGAATAAGTGGGGAAAACAGAGTGAGTGATGAAGAAAGTAAACATTTAAACCAATGAATGATAGATGATACAGATTACATTTACAGATGTCAAAGGTAGGAGCTACAGTTGCCTATAAAAGATCCCACAATTGCACCTTAGCTAAGGTAAGCACACATGCTGAGGTTTATTATCAGATGAAACTAATTATTATAGAATAACTTCTGTACATAGTTAGCTCTAGCTGGCTGCTACATTCAGTTTCAATTATAAGCTACTAAACTGTATTTTGCCCAAACCAAGTAAATCTGTTTACAGTTACCCATTAAGTCAAAATATGGTGGGTAGCTATGTCCTTTGAGCTGCGTGGAGTGTAGGATTAGACTGAAAGACACGTGTGTGTGTGTGTGTGTGTGTGTGTGTGTGGCAACCCCAGTCTGCTTTTGTATTTGGTATATCACAGAGCACCCAGAGTGGTACTGTCTGTCAGCCAGCAAGCCACTCACTTTAAAAGTGGGGGAGGGGCTCAATTATGGCTACCTTTGCCTCTGTTTCCACTGCTGCTTAACCTCTCCATTAGTGTAGGACTTAAAAGGAACTTGGGTTTATCACCTTGGTTGGCATTGGCTTGCTTTTGTTTCTCTGTTCTGGGTTTTTAAGGCTAGGACTGGGATGAAGTCTGCTTCCACACTGATGCAGGTGGTTGGCAGAATCCAGTTTCTGATGATCTTAGGATTGATACCCTTGTCTCCTTGGTGACTTGTGATCCTGTAAGGACAGACTGATGCACCACATGTGACTCTGTCATTGCTTATTTAATAAAGCCCCAAATGACGGGTATTTGCATCTTAAGCGTTTATCACACATATAGATCCTACTGGGATGAACATCTGTGCCCAGATCACTGATTATTTCAATTGGATAAATTCCTGGAAGTGCAATTACAGTATTAAAGTCTCGGTACATTTTTGATGCTTCTGATCTATATTGCCAAATTGCTGCCTAGCAATTAACTAAATTTTCCCTCAAAATCATCAGTGTCTCTTTTGCTTTTTTTCAGAGAAAATTGAATACTTTGAGATACTATGAATCATACTGGGAAAAAAAAAATCAAACCTTGTTAGTATGGTTCTCGCCTTATGAGTAGAACACTGAGATTTTTTCTTTTTGAAAAACAGCTTTTATATTTTGTCATTTCATTTCAGAGCAATTTTAGGGATGTTACCATGGGATAGAAATCGTTGTGTTGATGGCACATTTCATTGTAGTTTCAGCACTTGAGAGGCAGAAGCAGGAGGGTCACTGTGAGTTTGTGGCCAGTCCATTCTATCACAAATTCTAGGCCAGCCAAGCTATATAACAAAAACCAAGCGAAACCGCCCCCCCAAAAAAAATAATTAAAAAGAGAATTTGAGGGCCTGGAAATACAGCTCAGATGGGAGAGTGCTTGTCTAGGATGCACAAAGCCACCTCTAGCACCGCATAAAACTAGGTGTGGTGGCCATACCTGTAATCTCAGCACTTAGGAGTTGGAGGCTGAAGAACCAGAAGTTCAAGGTCATCCTTAGCTACATAGCCAGTTTGAGGCTAGCCTGGGATACATGAGAATCTGTCTTAACAAAGCGGGCTAGAGCGATGGCTCAGAGGTGAAGAAACTGCAGAGTCATGAGGACCCACCCACAACTTTGCTCATGCACAAGTGTGTGTGTTCACACGCACACACAGCAAGATAAAATAAATCTTAAAAAAATAGTATATTTAACTTTATTTTATGTGCATTGGTGTGAAGGTGTCAGATCTCCTGGAACTGGAGTTACAGACAGTTGTGAGCCACCATGTTGTTGCTGGGAATTGAACCCAGGTCCTCTGGAAGAGCAGCCAGTGCTCTTAACCACTGAGTCACCTCTCCAGCCTTGATAAAATAAATCTTTAAGATACAAACAAAAAGGGATTTTAGGTATCATCAGTTTTGAAGCAGAAAACTGGAGATACAGCAGTGTTGCCTGAGAGGGTGTGGACCTAAAGAAAGTCAACTTGACGTTGTCAAAATAGTTCCTGATTACAGCCTGAGAGTTTTCAAATATTAATTGTGAGTATTTATGTTTAGTTTGCACATGCTGAGGAGATATTCTGTTTGCTAATATTAAAACATGCTTAGGTTATCTTGTATTTGTTTTTGTCTTAAAGGGGAAAAGCCTTCATCATCCCCAGAGCGACCACTTCCAGAATGATAGTGTTGGTGAGTAGAACTTTTATTTTTTTAAATAAAATTTGCTATGGGAAAGAGCTTTCTGTCTTTCTGTCTATCTGTCTCTCCTCTGCCACCCCCCACTCCCATATACAGATATGAACTTCGTAGTTTTAGTGAATTCTTTTACTCTTTTATGATGTTAATTTCTGAAAAGTGGTCAGATTGTAACTACCAGCACACAGCCTTTTACACAACATAAGTCTTCTCAAAGTATTTCTATCCTATAAATGTGGTGTCATAAAAATTTCAAGATAAGGTTTATTAGAACCATCTTGAATACCACTGTGATACAGGCATAGCCTTCACTCCATATGTGACTGTGTTACGACCGTAAGTCAGAACTTGGTTCTGAGGAACTGTCTGCTCCTAGTCTTGAGGCTGCTGCTACAAGTTGTACACTCATGGTTCTGTGTCTTGAAGACTTACCTCCAGCTTCTCAGAAGTTAATGCTGCAGGCTTTGGAAAGTCCCCTTCGCACAGCTGCGGCTGATGTTCCAGAGCCCCGTGGAACAGTTTTCTAATGTGCTTTATTCTGCACACTTGTTCTTTGGTGGAGGCGTTTCATGGGTCTCCTGGGAAATGTTTTTGCTATTGGATGATTAGAGCATTTCTGTCAAGGTCAATGTGTACAGCTATTGAGTCTCCTTTTTTTGGTTTGTTTTACAGTTCAGCCCAATCCTTCTGTCCTCATTGGCAATCCTATTAGAGCATTTACTCCTCCACCCCCTCTTGGACCTCACCCAAGTTTGGGAAAGTCTCCAAGCCCCGTTCAAAGACTAGATCCTCACACCGGGACAAGCATTCTTTATGTACCCGCTGTCTATGGAGGGAATGTGGTCATGTCGGTGCCTTTGCCTGTAAGTGGACGTTTGAAATACTTTCTCCTGAGTCAGGTAGTGCCAGCCTTTGCTTTTCAGTGCTGGGCATCAAACCAAGGGTCTCCTGAATGCTCAGCAGTCACTACTGAGGCACACCCGTACCCATATACTCTTTTATTTTAACTTTTCCAGTGCCCATGAGATTCTTTTAAAGTAACTCATGTTAAACTACTAAGTTTTGAAATGACCAAAGAAATGTGTATTATTATGTGTAACTTGTTGGTTTATCACAGAATATGAAGAAGTCTGTGAGTAGTATGTTTTAATTCAGAAGCCTTTAAATTCTTTTGAAATGTTTTTTTTTTTTCCTTCTTGAGGAGAATTGTGTAAGTGATGCATTTGTTTGTCTTTTGCATCTTATTCTCAGTCATGAACTGTCCCTAAGCAGCAGAGTTATTGGAGGAGACAGAGACCTTTAGTTCTCTTGGGTCTGAATTTGTCTAGGAAATCCCCATGCTTTATGAAATATTATAGTGCCACATGAGAACTACTGAAATTCTGAGAAGAGATTTTTTAGAGGACTTCCATCTTATATTTAAACTCATTTTTATATCCTTTTTGAAATGTTTGGTACTTTTTGTTCAACTTGTAGAAACATCAATATTTCTAAATTTAGAAGTTTTAGCCTAGGACACAGTTTATTTAAGTGAGGTAACTTCAGGCAGAGGTGATCTTGTCAGAGAGCTTTGGCACTTCTGCCCATACCCATGAAGAGAAAACTGCTGAGCTACGAGCATTCTCGCTCTTGTTGGCCATGCTAGGCCACAAGCATGGCAGCCAAGCAGAGTAATTGTCACACCTGTGCCTCAGAGGCTTGGTACTTTAGCTGAGTTATTTCTTCCCGGACACCTGGCAACATGATACATGGTCTGCTCGAAATAGACTCTCTGTTAGGATTTCTATTTCGTTTTACTAGGTCAGAGAAGCTTTTAGTGTGTAAGATTTCTGAGAGTCTGCATCCAGCAGTTCTAACAGTGATGACAGCAGTTGTCATTACCACCCCATCTGTGGTTCCCTGGAGAGATCATGTGTATCTAGGCAAGCTTTCTGCCTCTGTGAAGGGATTTAAGTAGAGTTGAATCAATCACAAGCACTAATTAACATAATGACCTGTTTGAAATTTGCCTGCTGTGAGTGAGCATTAAATGGTGGTTGTTCATGAAAGGTTAGAATACCTACTCTCTGAGTTGAGAGGCCCTACACTCCCCCTCTCTTCTTTGATCCAGTCTATTAAACTATGTAACCATGCAGTTTTCATTTGAAAAGATCATTTTCATGGTAATCTGTGTGTATGTCCTTGTGGAGGGGAAATGATTCAGGAGTGTAAACTGCTTTGACGTATTAGGGACTAAGTATCAGTTTCAAGTCCTATTTCCTTCTAACCCCCAATGATCCATTTTCCTAACATGGTGAAGATTTTGAGAATCGGGTTTTGGCCATTAAGGATGTAGTAGTGATTCCATCCATTGTTACTGTTGAATAATATCAACATGGTAGTTGGGTAAAATTATGGTCTCTCTATGTATATGATTGTTTTTTGCTAATCAGCAACATTGTATCAGTTTGTGTTCAGAAATATACTCAGTTCAATTACTTTATTTCTTATAATAATTTAGGTGCCATGGACAGGATACCAGGGTAGGTTTGCAGTTGATCCTCGGATTATTACACACCCAGCAGCGATGGCCTACAATATGAACCTATTACATACACATGGACGTGGATCGCCGATCCCCTATGGCCTTGGACATCACCCACCTGTCAACATAGGGCAGCCACAGAATCAGCATGCAGAGAAGGATCAACAGGAGCAAAATCGAAACGGTGGGTGGAATCCCGTTAGACATCTTGTGGCTTCAACCCTCACCCTAGGTCCTTGAGTTAACGTTGTGTGTGGTGTGAGGTAAGGACTGATACATTGGTGTGGTGTTTTGTTTGTTTGGCACATCTATGGTCATTGACTCCAGGATCATCTATAGAAAGTTCTGTTCTCCTGTCACTGGGCTACCTTGACACACATGCTCAAATCAGCCCACCATCCTTGGACTCTTCTTTTTCATTGGTGTCTGTTTGCGTTAGTGTTATTTGTGCCGGCCTGAGTATTGTAGCTTTGGACATGCTCCTAGGAAAACAGGCGGTCTAAGTGCCCCTACCTCATTCTTTCCCAAAATTGCCTAGTTCAGGCTTTTTTTTCCATTTCCATGAACAGTTCAGAATAGCTTGTCTTTTTAAAAACAAACAAACAAAAAATGCTGAAAGTTTGCTGGGCTTTTGATTTGGATTACATTAAGTCTTTAGGTCAGTGTTGGAATAATTGGGAGCTTAACAATATTAAGCCTCTGGTCTATGGACAGAGTATATGTGTTCCTATCTTTTTAGATCTTAATTTCTTCCAACATTTAAAAGAAGTTTAAGTGTAAAGCCTTTGGGTAGAAGCTCAATTAAAATGACTGTTTTGTGTAATGTCTTCCTCATTAGTACATTCCACAGGTTCTGATATGTTGTCTTTGCATTTTTATTGAGTTCAGTATACTTTAAAATACTTTTGAATTTCTCTTAAAGTTAAAATAGATTCATGGACTGGGTGGGTGGTGCTTGCCTGTAATCTCAGCATTGGGAAGACTCAGACAAGAGGATTCTGAAATCCAAGCTAACCTGGCTACAATGTAGTAAGACCCTGTTTCAGAAACAAAACCAAAAAGATTATATCCAGGGGTTATTTAGGATGGTGAGTTTCAATTTCTGTTTATTAGTGATTTTCTAAAATGTTTCCTGTTACTGGTTCCTACTTTTAATTCCATCATGGTAAGAGAGTGTATTTTGTATGGCGTGAATCCTTTTGAATTTATTGAGATTTGTGGTCTGTCTTTATTAATGCTTCATGTGTACCGGAAGCACTGGAATGCTTAGGGTGAGCTGGTCAGGGTTGCTGCTCAAGTCTTTGGTGTCCTTGTTGGTTTTCTGTCTTTTTTGTCACTTTCTAAAGAAAGGAATTAGTCTCTGAAAACAATGTATTTGTCTACCTTTTGTATTTTTTTTTTTGAGAAAAAGTCTCAGCTAGGCTGGCTTTGGACTGCTTATGTAGCCCGGGGTGACCTTGAACTCCTAGTGTTTCTGCCTTAACTTCCCCCAAGAGCTGGGTTGACAGGTTTATTTCCTATGCCAGGCTTGTCTAGGTTTTCTTTATGTTCTGTCAGTTCTCATAAATTTTAGGGGTCTGTTATTAGGAGATAAACATTCAAGAGTATGTCCTCGGGTGACTCATTTAGTGTTACAGAATAACTGTTCCTGGTGATATTCTTGACTCTGAGGTCTACTTTGTTTGGTCAACATCTGTGCAGCTCTTGGGCTTTCTTTTGACTAATGACAGTGGTACATATTTGTTTTTGACCCTTTGCTTTTAGCCTGTTTATATCATTAAGGTACATTTCTGAGGCTGGGGCTCCAGTGCAGTGAGAAAGGCAGATTTCGTTTACATTTTACCCATGGCACTGCCCAAAAGCATCAGCCAAGTGTGTTGCTAGTAGATAGTTTATAATTAGTATTCCTTCTTTTGGCCCTGCCTGGCCTGGAACTCCACATAGACCAGGCTAGCCTCAGACTCAGAAATCTGCCTGCCTTTGCCTCCTGAGTGCTGGGTTTAAAGGTGTACACCTCCACACTGAAATGGATTTTTTTTTTTAAATCTTGGTTTCTGTGAGCTTGATGTTTGTAGGGTATACTTATAATTCCACTTGATATCTTTTGTTAGCTTATTAGTTATGACATAGTTAATAGTATTTTAGTTGCATTGGGGCTAGTATATATCTTTAACTGCTGTAGTATACCTTTCAGCTTCTGTTCCACACACTGTGCGGAGTGAAAGGACTACGGAAGTTCAGAACTTCCTCTCTGGGCTTTGGTGGCCATGCATTTACTTTAATTTTCTTTTTTTAGACAGGCTTTCTCCGTGTAGTTCTGACTGTTTTGGAACTTGCTCTGTAGCCCAGGCTGGCCTAGAACTCACAGAGATCCACCTGCCTCTGCCTCCTGAGTACTAGGATTAAAGGTGCACACCACCATGGCCCAGCGCATTTTACTTTTATGTAGGTTTATTTAAAAATATTACTGGTGGGTTTTTTTTTTTTCAAAGTATTGTTTTACAGACTTGCCTGGCAGTCTCAAGACCCTGGTTCCTTTGACGCCTAGCACAGAAGAAAGTGGGGAGGGGCATCAGTAGCCTTATTTTTCATGTCTATATAATATACTGTGCTTTCTCTGCTTTAAAGGTGTTTTTTTAGACTGGTCTTAGCAATTTGATTATAATATGCCTTTGGGAAGGTTTCCGTTTGCTTTTTGGGTGTATGTGTATGTTGGGTCTTTTTATAGTTCTTACGATGTTTGGAGATTTTCAAGGTTGATATCAGCAGATACTCTGACCGCCTGCCCTCTTCTCTTGTGGGCCCATTTACTCATGCATTCAGATGCGTAACATCTCCCCAAAGCTCATGACTGGCCCTTTGTTGGTTCTTTTCAGGGTTTTTCTCTGTGTTTTGGTTTTTGTAGTTTCTATTGCTTTTCTCCTTAGCTTGCCTTGTTTTTCTTATGCACTATCTAATCTTCTGGCCAGCCATTGGTTTTTAACCTTGACCATTACAGTTCCCATGTCTTCCTGTGCAGTGGTAAGTCAGCTCTGATGTGACAGTTCATTTACAGAGTTCTGATGCTGCTGCTAGAGCATTGTTCAGAAAACACCCAACTTAGGCTTAATTCTTTCAGACTAGAGTCCTTCACACTTGTGAAGTTAGGCTAGTCTACTCTAATTTTATTGAAAAACCTTACCCTGGCTTCCTCTGCAATCCATCACCTACTTACGTTGGAAATGTTTGCACACTGTGACTCCTGTCGACGTGACAGAATGGCTGAGGTCAGCAGTTCATAAGAAAGAAAGATGTGTTTCGGCTTCTAGTTTCAATGGATACATACGGTCCACCCTTGCTTTGTCCCATTGCTGCGGGCCCGTGGCCTCACAGGACATTATGATGGTATGTGTACTGGAGAAGTTCTGTTTGCTTCGTGGGAGTAGGGAAGGAGAAAGCCCAAGAGAAAGGGACTGGAGTCCCAAGCCCACTTCTGTCCCCACCTCCTAAGGTTTCCTCTTCCCTTGTAGCTCACAGGCTGGAGGACAAGCCTCTCCATGTGGGCTTTCAGGGAGCTTGTAGATCAAGCCCTAACAGTCAGCCTAGATTCCTTCAGTGAGTTGGATGGATACATCATTTGGATTTTTCACTTAAATTAATTGCATTTGCAAACGAACAAAGTGTTGAGCCTTTGTGAGCAGACAGGAGTACCGAGACCTTTTATATGTCTAGTTTTTAAAAAAATGAGACTGTAAATTCCTGGAGAGTGGACTGTTTTCTTTTTTATTTGCTGTTTTCAGGTTGTTTCTCCTTTGTGAAGCTTTTGCCCTGTCATTTTTCATTTATAACTTTTCCTTTTTGGCAGAGAAGCTGCAGTTCTGAAAATAGAGAACTAGAATGCACATAGTAGTATAAAGTGATAAGAATGAGTGCATGTTGTTGAAACTATTCTGCTTTGTCTAGTGTTGAATAGTCACTGGAAATATATTCACTGGAGATAATTATAAGGATTTAAAAATATTTTCTTAGGTAAAACTGATACAAATAACCCTGGACCTGAAATTAATAAGATCCGAACACCAGAGAAAAAGCCTACAGAGCCCAAACAGGTACGCTGCTCACATCAACTGAGTGTATGGTTCTGGTGGGGAAGGTCTGATTGGCCCAAAGCATCTCCCACTTCCCGTGTATGTTAAGCTCATTGTTTCAGTAGGGCATGCCCCCTTCTCCTGTCCCATTGTCTTTCATTAAGTTATTTCCTTTGCACATAAATATTTCTTCAGATTTTCTTCTTTTAAAAAATTTAAATATTTATTTCATTTTATGTGTATAAGTGTTTTGCCTACATGTATGTATGTGTACTACATGGGTGCCCGTGGAGGTTGGATGAGGCCATCAGAGCTCCTGGAACTGGAGTTAGATAGATGGATGTGAGCTACCATGTGGGTGCTGGGAATTGAGCCTGGGTCATCTGCAAGAGCAGCCAGAGCTCTTAACTGCTGAACTGTCTCTCTAGCCCCCTTCCTCAGATTTTCTTTAATTCAGCAATGGACTGAATTTATAGACTCCTCATGGTAAAAAGTTGTATGAAGACAGAGCTTTAGGTGTCTCATTGACAGTGACTTTGGCCTGGAAAGGACTATGGCAGTGACTCCCTCAGTGCCTGGCCTTGTCCTCCACCCCCACTGTGGAGACCCTTCACTTTGTGTCCCACCGTTTGTCTGCTCTTCCTGCGTCTGTGCTGGAACAGGTTGGAGAAGACTGTGTTGTTGGTGGCAGTAGTGTGGCTGGAAGCTATGGGTTTCAGCTTCTGCGAGACTCCGCCCTCTCCTTTCTTAGGCAGTGCTTAGCTCCTTGGTCCTGGTTCCTCAGTGGCTCTTCTCAAGCCTGGCACCTCACAATGTGGAAGTCACTGCTCTAGACACACCATCGTCAGGATTGTGCCCTGCTAGTTGATGCTGGTTTATGCATAGTTTTATCTATGCATAAAAAGTGCATAGCTCGCTTTTTATGTGTCCTTGAGCCTCTTTACTTTCTTAGCACTGGCCGTAGATGAAGGCCTCTTGAGTTTACTGCCCCTGTCCTCCCCAGGTCACCTCACTAACTCCAGGTTCTCAGCCTTCTTGGTGGTGTAGACTCCTCCCACCCACTAATTCTTTCCACTCTGCTTGCCATGCACTTACTCATGTTCTAGCCTCACATGTGAACCCTGGCCGGCAGACTTTCAAAGATGCTTTCTCCTGGCATGTGGCTCAGTGATAGCGTCTACCCAGCACGTACAAGACCCTGGGTTCAGTGCCTAGTGCCACACAACCACAGAAAAGAGTACAGAAAGAAAGATGCATTCTTTGACCTCTGCGTCCTGGTGTCTCGTCTTAACCCACACAGTCTAGGTCTAGTTCCAGGGTCTTACCATGGCGGCCGTGCGCCCCATGCGCTGTCTCACCGCGGCTGTGCGCCCCATGCACTGTCTCACCACGGCTGTGCCCCCCATGCACTGTCTCA
>CABHPH010138575.1:42115-54812 GCA_902168325.1 Peromyscus nudipes | reverse complement strand
CACTGTCTCACCACGGCTGTGCCCCCCATGCACTGTCTCACCACGGCGGCTGTGCCCCCCATGCACTGTCTCACCGCGGCTGTGCGCCCCATGCACTGTCTCACCACGGCTCCTGCTTCTTTGGTTGTCTCACTTCTGTTATTTTCTTTAACACACCATTTCTTTTTCCTACAACTCTCTGTTAGACAACCTTCTGGGGTTTTGTTTGTTTGTTTCTTGTAATACATTCCCCTCTCCTCTCGCCTCATGACCCTAGCTCTCAAGTTGTGATTTCCCAGAGTTCTGTGTGGTCCACTTCTCTTTGAAGTCTATGGCTGATAACCTAGTCTGAGTTGTGTCTGTAAGTGCCCACATCATAAGAAAGACTTCAGTTTGGGTCCCAACCTGTGCCTTAGCAGCTATTCTCTGTCTTCAATCTCAAGTACCCAGCATGTCTGACTGACAGAGGCCAAAGATGGAAGGCATATTGTAGGAGGAACTGCGGTGTGGGTGAGGCAGCCAGGAAACTTCCTGATTGAGTCAGAGGTCTGCTGCAGAGAAAGTAAACCTAATAATAGGGGTCTGAAGCAGCCCGCATCTACTGCTGTCACTCAGCTCCTTTCCTCTTAATGTCTGCCACATGCCTCTTAATACCGAGTCACTGAATTAAACAGAGCTTGGAGTTCTTTTTTTTTTTTTTTTCTTTCTTTTTTTTCCCCCTGTGTTTCCTGTGCCCCAAAGCAAAGCATCAGGATGTAAAGAAACTGGAACATGGCTAGCAGGTAGCCTTGTTTTCTAACAGAAGATTTCTAACAGAAATTTAAAAGCCACAACATGACCGACACTTAGCTATCTTGATTCTAATTTTGATAGCACCTAGAACTAGCACTTAGAACTTAGCTACCTCCAACTACATCTGCCACTGCTGCTTCCCCTGAAGGATCGTAAAGTGCCGCTTATTCTCCTTCCACACCCTTCCTTCTTCCTCCTCCTCCCCCCCCCCAGCTGAGGACCCAACCCCCACACCCCTCTCAATCACACATCACATTCACTTTCTCTGCAGCTCCTTCCCACTTCAAGATCATAGAGTATCGTGGTCATGAGCTTCCTGTCTGTCAGAGTCAAAAGTGATGGAATCATTAAAACAGCAGTGTAGCCACAAACAGCCATGACGTGTAACTGTAGCCTTAAGTGTGTGGTCAGAGTGGGCACATCAACAGTGTCTTTTGGAGAGAGTTGTGTCTCTGGCTAATGTATCTTTGCCATCCACAAGATTATGAGTTGAATGAAGAAATGTTTGTTTATGAGGAACCTCAGTTAGGTTCTGAGATGTGAACAACAGGTACAACAACTGCTTAGGAAGACCAGGACACTTTGTTTCCTAAACACTTCATACACCCAGCAATCTCAGGGACCCAAAGGGCCAAGTGGTGAGGTGTGACTGCTCTTGGTGTTTGATTGGCTCTGCAACTGGCTGAAAAAGCCTGGTCAGTATTCCTAGCTTAAATCAGGAACTCAGCTGCCCATTCTGTTTTCCTGGGGAGGCATCGGCACCCTGTCTAGCTTTACAGGTACAGGCTAAGCAAGCACCCTGCAAATCTCACCGACAAGACGACACCTGACAGTTTATGGAACGGCTTAACAGAAGGGTCACTTTACATGTTTGTATTTTTCACATTATCAACACTTACAGGCAAACTTGCATTTCAAGACAAGCACGCTTTTTAACTTCAAACTTTTTCTTTGGTGGTTCTCCAAAGCTTAATGGCATCAAACTTGATGAAGTTTCGCTCAGGGTTGAGTCAGTCAGGGTCTGTGTGATTGATGTCCAGAAGGGGAAACTAACATGTAAAGAAGCAAAGATCTAGCTCTATGAACAGAAAATGTGTACCCCACATCTGCTGTGCTCCTCTCACCCTCTGTTTATTAGAACGTCCTTCTCTCCCTGCGCACCCCAGCTTGTTTTGGAATACTCGGCTCAGACACCATTGCTTTTCTGAAGGTTTCTTTACTTTTCTTAACCCTAGTATCTTATACGACCCCTCTTTCCAATGTCTCTTGTGTTTATACAGAGCCTCCACTTTTTCTGTAAAGGGCTAGACAATCTCAGGCTTCATGTTCGTGACATGTATGCTCAGCTGTTCAGAGCTGTTCAGCTCTGCCATGGTAGCGTGAAAGGAGCCATGAATGACATGTAAATGGTTGACTGTCTGTGTTCCGAGAAGACCTTATTTACAGGTTCAGGGCACTGGAGCCAGAGTGCCTGGGCCGAGTGTAGCTCCAGCTCTAAGCTCTTGAGGGTGTATACTGAATTTTACTGTTGCTTTTTAATCTTCAGAATCAGACACAATGCACTTAATAGCCCCCCCCCCAAATGTTAAGAGAAAGAATGTCCAACTATGTAACGACAAAAGTCAGCAGCCATAATGGTTCTACAAAGTTGACATGGTGTCTGAGTTCATTTGAAAGTTGCCAGAGACACGGTTTTTATTAATGTTGATTTGTTTGGAGAAGTAGATTGGATATATTAAAAACAATAAAATTGGAGGGAAAGAGCACATTTTGTTGATTTATATCTGAAGGAAATTAATGGTTCTCTTTCTAAGGAAGAAAGTGTGAAATTGAAAATAGTATAGCAGGAATTAGAGTGGCCATTTTAATAAAACAGCAGTGGCTTTTCTTCAGACTCAAATTTAATATGCTGTGTTTCCTCTGTCATCTTTTTTAATTTATAAGAATATGCCCTTATTTGATTGTCAAAGGTGATTGATTCTGCACCTCAGCACTCCCATTGCTGCTGATAAGAGCATATTATAGCCTTTAAGTGGGGTGTGGTTGGGAAAGGATGAAAGCCGCTGAGTGAACAGTTAAAAATGTTTCTTGTTTTTGTTTTTTCTCCTAGGTTGATTTGGAATCAAATCCACAGAACAGAAGTCCTGAATCCCGTCCCAGCGTTGTTTATTCCAATATCAAATTTCCTCGAAAAGATAATCTCAACCCAAGACACATAAATCTTCCTCTTCCTGCACCACACGCACAGTATGCAATCCCTAGCCGCCATTTTCATCCGCTTCCTCAGCTACCCAGGCCACCATTTCCCATTCCCCAGCAGCACACCTTGTTAAATCAACAGCAGAATAATTTGCCTGAACAACCAAATCAGGTGGCACCCCAGCCAAATCAGGTGGCCCCCCAGCCAAATCAGGTGGTCCAGCAGCAAAGCCAGGCACCACCACAGGCCCCGCAGCCACTGCCTCAACTCTCTCCTGCATTTCAGGCAGGGTCCACCAGTGCGTTTTTCAATAATGCAGCTGCTCACAGACCACAGTCTCCTCCTGCTGCAGAGGCTGTGGTTCCCGAGCAGCAGCCACCTCCTGTGCTTCCTGACGGTCACAGTCCGCTGAGAGCCATCACACAGCCTGGTCCCATCCTGGCGTCTCCTCTGAACAACTTTGTTGATGAGAGCTCCCCAGGATTGCCTATAGGAGATGCTTTGGGTAAGCTTCCCTGTCACGATGTCACATGTGAAGAGTCCCCAGGTTATTTGCTGAACATGGCATGTCCTATACAGTTTACTCTAGGCCAAGATTGATTCATGTCTCCAAATAATGCCAGAAAACCCAACCAATTAGTATAATAAAATTTGACTTCA
Organism: Peromyscus nudipes; assembly: GCA_902168325.1. Classification (NCBI taxonomy): domain Eukaryota; kingdom Metazoa; phylum Chordata; class Mammalia; order Rodentia; family Cricetidae; genus Peromyscus; species Peromyscus nudipes. The sequence goes on along the minus strand of CABHPH010138575.1, from coordinate 51,181 downwards.
AGTGTTATATGTACATATGTATATAATAACTATCCAGGTGACATCATTTACACCAGCATCAGTACTGTAGCTCTGGGCTCTGGCAAATTTAGGAAATAACCTTTACCCACCCGAGCTGTAGCTATTTCTTTGTCTTTGTGGAGAAAATCTGGGTGTAAAGATCTTTGCATAAAATTAACTTGAAGCCCCAAATGGACAAAAACAATTTTCCACACCTCCTTCTACAGATCGAGTACATGGAAGTGTAGCTCTGGAGACACTGAGGCAGCAGCAGGCCCGGCTGCAACAGTGGAGTGAACAGCATGCCTATCTCAGCCAGGGCAGCATCCCGTATCCACACCATCACCATCCTCACCTCCCGCATCTTCCCCAGCCACCCCTTGGCCTCCACCAGCCAGCAGTGAGGGCAGAGTGGAAACTCGCTGGCAGAGTTGAGGATGAAGCAGAGACACCGTTCTCAAGGTATTCCAGCAGCCCAGGGCAGGCCTGGGCACGAGCTGAGTTTTCTGCCTCGCCCTAGCCCGTTAGCTCTCAGTTGGAACACAGTCTCAGATAAGTCCAGTGTTGGCCTTGCTGGTGGGTACTACAAAGTCCTCTCAGTTGACTCTAGAATATGGAGAATTTAGACATCATTTTTGTACTTTATGGTGTGTTATCCAAAGAAACAAACCATTACTGGACTGTGTGCTTGTTGTTGTTTGTTTACTAGTAAATAAAAGAATGAGGACAGAAGGAAAACTTAAAAATTGCAAGTTTATCATTGATTTCTTTATCTAGTAGGGTAGTTGACTAACTTCCTAGAGCTATAGGCTTTCTGAGGATTCACTCCTGACTCGAGTGTATTTGGGTCAGCATCATGTGACTGCTATAAACTACTTCCTCCTCTCTGGAAAACACCCACTGTCACTGTGGCCCTTAAAGTTCCTCCCTCCCTCCCTCCCTCCCTCCCTCCCTCCCTCCCTCCTCCTCCTTCTTCTTCCTCCACCTCTTCTTCTTCTAGAATTTATTTCTATTTTTAAAGTATACAACCTTTTTCTTTAATTGATTGATTTTTTTTTTAATTTCATGTGTATGAGTATTTTGCCTGCATGTATGGTATGTGTACCATGTGCATACCTGGTGCCTGAGGAAACAGAAGAGGGCATTGGATCTTCTAGAACTGGAGGTAGAGGTGGTTATGAGCCACCATATGGGTGCTGAGACTTGAACCAGGGTCCTCTATAAGAGCACAAGTGTTCTTAACTGGTGAGCCATCTCTCCAGCCTCTTAGTTATTTTTATTTCTGCATGTATGGGTATATATGTGTGTGTACGGGTGTGTACGTGTGTGTATGGGTGTATGTGTGTATGTATGAATGTGGGGGTCAGAGGACAGCCTGTAGGGAGTTGGTTCTTCTATCATGTCTGCCAGGAATTAACTTGGATTGTCAGATTTGGTGGCCAGCATCTATACCTGCTGAGCTATCTTCCTGGCCCGTGGTGGCCTTTTATCACTTCCAGTTTTCATGTTGAGGCAAGGATGGACCCTTTTATGCAAAGGTAAAAACCAGTTAGGTAATTAACATCTTTACTGAGCATCTCTAGTTCAGAATCTGTTGGATCCTTAGTTTTGGATTAATTAATGGCAACCCTAATTAGGTATTGTGATTTGGTTTGCAGAAATCACACATGTGGTTGACTCCGCTCTTCTTAATGCAGTGGGGGTCTCTCCTTTGTTCCCCCCTCATATTTTCTTGTTTTTGTGTAGGTTTCAAGACTTACTCAGAGAGCTGTCTCATCGTGATCAAGGTGACACTCGAGAGCAGGCTGAAATGCCACCACCTCAATCAAGACTTTTGCAATACAGACAAGTTCAGACCAGAAGCCCACCAGCAGTCCCATCTCCCCCTTCCCCCACAGACCACAGCAGCCACTTTGCTAACTCTAATGACAACAGCAGAGACATTGAAGTAGCCAACAACCCAGCATTCCCGCAGCGCCTCCCACCTCAGCTCTTCGGCTCCCCCTTTTCGTTGCCATCTGAACACCTTGCCCCACCTCCCCTGAAATACCTGGCTCCTGAAGGAGCGTGGAATTTTGCTAACTTGCAACAGAATCACTTAATAGGGCCGGGTTTTCCCTATGGCCTGCCTCCATTGCCTCCCAGGCCAGCGCAGAACCCTTTTATACACATACAGAACCATCAGCACGCTATTGGTCAGGAGCCATTTCACCCACTCTCATCTCGCACAGTATCTTCTTCTTCGCTCCCCAGCCTAGAAGAGGTAAATGCCTTTCCGTGTTCTTCTGTCTTGGGACCAGTTGGCTGTGAACAAACACTGTTGCTATTTACCCTTTTTTTTTTTTTTTTTTGGTTTTTCAAGATAGGGTTTCTCTGTGTAGCTTTTGGATTTTGGAGCCCATCCTGGAACTCCCTTTGTAGACCAGGTTAGCTTTGAACTCACAGAGATTCATCCACCTCTGCCTCCCAAGTGCTAGGATTAAAGGCAAGCACCACCACCACCTGGCTCAGATATGGTATCTTTAAACAATAATCTTTTCATGGAAAAATATTTTAACGTCTACCTCATTGTGCTATTTCAGATTTTGTGTGTGGTATTGTTGAAACATGACACCTCTTGAAAGTATTTTATTGCTGTTTGGGCATGTTTGACATCTGAGGATGCTCATATATGAATAGTGTTGTCCTTTTTACTCTGGGGAAATGGACGTTAGTGGCTTATCTTTTTAGTAGGTCAATTTTGATAACTAGTACTTTCTAAAGATGTTGGTTTTTCTAGTGAGTGGCCAGTTCCAAGCACCAATTCCCCCACCTGTCTTCTTGAGGTTTTAGTGGGATGTTACTTATGAAGCAGTGGGCACCCAGTCAGACCAGTTTCCAAATGCCACAGCACCCTGTCAGTTAGCATAAGCCAGGCTGCTGAGTGAGTAAACATCTGGAGATAAGCTCAGCTTTCACCACAGGACTCTTCCATACTCTCCACCTCAGCAGCAGTCACTGACATGAAGCATTTAGTGATTCCAGGGTAGAAGTCTTTTCAAAAATGGCTGGAGAGATGATTCAGCAGTTAAGAATTCTAGGTGCTCTTCCAGAGGACCTGGAAGCAGTTCCCAGCACCCACATGATGACTCACTGTAACTCCAGTTCTAAGGGATCCATTGCTTCTGGATTCTGTGGCACATGCAGGCAGAACATGCATATGCATAAAACAAAACCATAATAATTTCCAAAACTGGAGTGTAGACTGTTATTGTCTAGCTGTTCCCAGTGAGCTCACAGTGACTAAGGATAAGACTGTGGAAAGGAAGTAGCTGTTATTGTCTCCTCTTAAAACAGGACAACAGTCACAGTTTTGTTTGGTGGAGATAAGGTCTTAGTATGTAGCCCAGGCTGGTCTTGTACTCAAATCCTGTGGTCCTGTCCTCTTACGTACTTAGATTGCAGGCATGTGTCTCCATACCTGGTTTGCAATTGTGAAACATTGTGAGTTCAAGCTGTCCTTGAACCAGTAATCATCCTACTTCAGCCTCTTTGACTTCTGGGATTATAGGCATGAGCCACCACACCTGGCTAACACAGATCTTTGGATGTAATCTTCCAACGAGTCAAGAGATGTTATAGCAAATTACAGTTCTGTGAGAATGAGGCCTATTCTGCTCCCCCTGGCACCAGGGTAGGCTTATTTCCAGGGCTGCCATAGCGCCGGAGAGCAGAGAATCTGACCTTTACCACAGAATTCGTTATTTTTATGAAATTCTCTGGGTTTTCTTGACTGAATGTTCTCATAGAAGCTGCTAGTTTTTAGTTTCCTAGCCCAAAGAGCTGTTTGATGCATTTGGCAGTGTTGGTTGTCAGCCAAAAAGTCGGCTTTGGCATCCGCCACTATGCCACTTTCCTGACACCAGGTGTGACACCTCGCCTCTCTTGTTGAGGGGCTCATACAACTGTTTGGGGGACTGTGTCCTGTTCTCACAAGGTTGCACTGTTTATGCTTTGCTAAGCTCCACTTCGTACTGAATACTCGACTTTAGTCACTGAGCTTTTGAAGTGGTCCGTGACTCTGGAATTTAACTTCTTTGTACCCTGCTGCTTTCAATGTTTGCTATTTTTGTGTCGCTGTGAGTCTTATAAATACCTCCCTTCATTTGTCAGGGAGTTCTTCTGCTTTGCAAAAACACTTGGTCATCTTGCTTCTGACACTAGGTTCGTGAGTGATGACTAACTTGCAGCAATTGAAGAAATTCTTTGACAAGGAAAATATTATTTTTACCACATTGTAGATTTTGACATTTTCAACGTATTAGGAAGGGTAAGTTCTGTGTGTTCAGAATGATCTTGTATGAATCATCTCACACAGTGAATGACATATGTTCTCACTGCTTATTTCCAACCTTTTGAAATAATTTCTTTAACTTTAACAGTACAAAGAAAGTTACTTTCTTCCCTACTGTGGATTCTTTTCTTGCCGGAAGCTTGGCGGATGCATCGGACACGATGAAAACACTTGCATGTTAGTCAAACAGTTACCTTAAATGGAGATTTTGTTCTTCATGTTTTGTTGGACTAGGTTTTTGGTTTTATACTTATCTTTGAGACAAGATTTTGCTGTGTAGTTCAAGCTGGCCTTAAACTGTGGTCACCCTACTGTCTCACCCTCCTAGAGCTGGAGTGACAGGCATGGACTGCAGATACTCAGTTGTAATCTTTATTTTCTTTGGAAAAATGAAATGCATGGCCAATATAAAACATATAGAAGCCAGAAGAATCACCCAACCTCACTACATAAAAATAGCTACTATAGCATTTTATTTAGCCTTTCCTGGTGGCCATAGATAAGAGTGTGTGGTGGGTTAACCTAGGGGGATTGATTAACTGTCATGGAAACTGGATACAACCGTGCCCCCCATCATTGTGCCCTGAACTGCCCCATCCAGTCTGCCTTTCCCCAAGCTCAGGGCACTCTGAATGGGACTCTGGTCTTACAGCCGTTTTCAGTTCTGAGAGTAATTCTCACTTTCTAACTAAGGCTGAACCTCACTGGTTTTCCTTCTTTACTCCAAATCCAGTGGAAGCTGTAGGTGGCCTTTGGCTGTGTGGCTGAGGCTGGGACACAAAAGATGCTGCCTTGTCCTGGGCAGGCCCTGACCATTCTTACCTGGCAGTAGATTAATGAATTCTTCCAGTTTGACTTCAGACACTAGTGCAAGTTTGCGACCATGGTTTAATTTCCCTCCAAATACTTCCTAGTTATCTTTATCCCTTCCCGGGCTTGTGGTGTCGTCACTAGCTAGAAGTAGCTTCCCTGTTACATGACAGACTCTTCATATAGCATTGTATTCTTCTCCAATGTCAGCTGGAGAGAAAATGCAATCAACAGAAGTCCATTCTTAGCTTTGGGGCCTCTGAGGGCTCTATTTGTGGTGGGCTCGATTAAGAGTTTTTCAAGGCTGGAGAGATGGCTCAGTGATTAAGAGCACTTACTGTTTTTGCAGAGAATCAGGGTTTGGTTCCCAGCACCCCAACTGTAGCTCACAACTGCCTATAACTCGAGCTCCAAGGGATCAGACACTCTCTTTTGGCCTCTGTGGGCTCCTGTATGCACATGGTAGGCTTACACACATACACGGAAGTTAAAAATTTCTCTGAAGGCTGATTTTTATTTGTGTGAAAATACTCATTTTGCATGGTATGACCTCACCTCTGAGGAGGAAGGCCTTCTTCAGCATCTCCTGTACTGAAATCACTTTCTGGTCTTTGTGTTCGTTTTCTCCTTCAGCTTCACTGTTCAGTCCTGTGACGCTCATAACTTAAATGAGGCTTGGTGGTGTAAGCTAACACGCGACCTTCAGGGGTAGTATGGAGGCCACGTGCTGTCTTGTCTCTTCATGTTTCCTAAGCAAGCGCACACAAGAGGAGGGGGCGGTTTGTGGTTCTCCTACCAGTGGGAGTTTAGGAAATCTTTGTCAGCCCTTCCTCTTCCTCATAGACCTGTAAACCCTTTTGGATTTCTCTTGGAATTATGTTAAACTTAGAACTTAAATTGGAAGGAATTTTATCCCTGGAAATTCTTTCAGTTTCTCCCTTAGGAAATCTCAATATCTATCTCTCTCTCTCTCTCTCTCTCTCTCTCTCTCTCTCTCTCTCTCTCTCTCTCTCTCTCTCCCTCTCTCCTCACTCCCCTGTGATTTTGTGTTTCTCTTTAAAAATTCTGTGGTGTCTTCATTTCTGGTCCCCATAGGATAGTGTGTTGTTTTATGCTGTGTTCCCTCTTGTGAATGCAAGCTTCTTGCATTATACCTTTCAGGCATTTCATCTGGAAAGATAAATCCTCATTCTCCTTAAGTGGCTGTAGATTTGTCAAGTTAACACCTTGCATTTTCCCCAGAGTGTGTGGTCCTGAGACTGGCACAGAACAGTTTCCATCTCAGCTGTGCTTCAGTCGGAAATAGTCTGATTAAAGAAATAAATGGAGAAAATGAAAAAGTCTTTTCAAATTGTCACTGTACCAATCAGAATTGATTTCTGAAATTGCACATTTTTGTCTGCAGTGATGATGTTATCCTAAAAGCCTCATTAAGAGTTGGGTCCTGGCTGGGGGTGTGGCTGGTGGTGAGCACTTGCTTAGTGTGCATAAGACCAAGGGCTCGGTCTCTGCATGGGGGAGTGGAGGCGTTGACTATGACAGTGCTCCTGGGGCTGCTTATTCTTGTCAGCTGTCAGTCAGTGAGCATTAGAGATGACCTGTGCCTCTGCAATGCCTCTGCCTTGAAATAGTTCTTGTTGTAGCCTAGCTTTTGAACAATTTACTTTTTTCGTTTTTCTCTCTAGCAACCGTAGTTTTGGCCTTACTTAGTTTGGCTTTCCCTACATTCTCTAGCCATCCTTATTCCTTAGAGTGAAATGGAGGGCTCTCATATTGATAAAGGCTTAGTTAAGTTTTGCCTCTTCTCACTGTAGATGTAGATATTGATAGCTTGTGATTCCTGCTGTGTAACCAGCTGGAAATACTGCTGTCTTCTTGGCTCAGTAAAGGATGGTGTGTAGTAAACCTCCTAATATAAGTAATAGTGATCAACAGATTGATACCTCCATTCATGCCTAGTCGTCAAAGCTAATCATTGAGATGAGATGTTGAACTTTAATTAAAGCTCCTGGCACCGTAGTTAATGTGACTTGGAATTCCCACTAGAGCACTTAGTTTTTCCTTGGTGATTAGCTTTGGTAGCACAATTATAAATATAGAACTTTAATTAATATGCTAACCTTTTCCCCAGTCATTTATTTATACACATCCATATGAAAGGATTTGCTAACCATAACATTACAGATATGTCTTAGAGTAGCAAGCAAATTAGAAATTTTACTTAAATTGACAATTATCTTAATAGTAATTTATATACAAATTCAGTAATCCTTTTTTACTTAGAGTTCATATATTAAATTGTTTTTGAAATGTTAGCATTACATTTTTATATTTAGAAAGAAATATTAGCAGTAAAAATTAAAAATAATGATCATATGTTTAGTGATATAATGATGTCATAGTTCAACATAGAGTATTTTTATAAACATTTATTTATTTTTGTTTCACGATTTTGAGTGGTTCCCTTTGTGTATATATGTGTACTGTGTTTATGCCTGGTGCCTAAGGAAGCCAGAAGAGGGTGTTGGTTCCCTGGAACTGGAGTTGTAGATGCTTTTGAGCCACCATGTGGATGCTGGGAACTGAACCCTGGTCCTCTGGAAGAACAACAAGTGCTCTTAACCACTGAGCCATCTCTGTCCCCAAAGATCATTTATTTTAACTCCTTCTTTATTATCATCATTATTGAGTTACTGGGAATTGAACCTTGGTCCTTGTGCATACTAGACCAAACACTGCCGCTATGAGCTGTATCCACAGCCCTACTTGCTTCACTCTAAGAGAGGGCCTTACTAAGTTGTACAGGCTAGCCTTGGACTTGCTGTCTATAGCCAGGTAGGACTTGAACTTTCCATCTTCCTGCCTTAGCCTCTTGAGTAACTGGGATTACAGGCTTGTGCCAAGAGGTCTATTTTCTTAAAAAAAATTTTTATCACAGTGTATTTTATTTTTTTGGCGCGCGCGCGGGGGTGGATGGGTGGGGGAGTAGAGAAAAAGAGAGAGAGAGGGAGAGAGAGAGAGTTTAGGCCAGAGGACAACCTGCTGGAGTCATCCTCTGTGGGTTCTGGTATCAAACTTGGGTTGTCAGGCTTGGCAGCAAGCACCTTGACCCCTGAGCCATCTCACCAACTCCTGGCAACCTACTTTTAAAGGCAACTGAGGCACAAAGATGCTGGTGGGCTCCTGTTAATGAAGTTATCGATGAAGCTGAGACTCATCCGGCAGGAGCGTGTAGGAAACAAGGAATGACCGCAGTTCTCAGAACCAGATGCTGGGGGAAGCAAGTGGTCCTCTGACAGAGAATTATATTTGTAGCCATCTAAAATTTTCCCTTTTGTGGGGATGGGAGGAGCAGTTCTTCAGTTTTGGAAATCCATTCATTCTAGCTGCTAAATCTTTGAATATTCAGTTAACTCAAATCTCAGACATTAACAATAAGCAATTAATTTCTCAGTACTGTCTAAGAACTGAGTGAAAGTTCTCTGATACTCTTTTTTGAAAATCTAGACTCTAAATTGTGGTCATTTGATCCTTCAGAGGGAAAGAACATTGTTCTGAGTTGAAGGGTAAACCTCTCTGACCGTATCCTACTCACACTGGTTTTGTCTCCTGTGAGAGGCATCTGATAGCCTGACTGTCCACGTTGAAGAGGAGTCGACAAAAGTCAGGTCAAGTTGAGGCAGCATTGTCTTGGTTTGGTGTCTCCTCTATGACCTGCCTCGTGATGTAGGAACACTGTTGGCAAATTCACAAGTGTCCTTTCCGAGAGGTGCTCTCTTTGTGTGGCCCCAAGCTGATGACTACTCTGTGTCAGAGAGCATGACCATTTCACTGTACATGTCTGTCTGTCTATTTCCTTTCCTTTCTTTTCTTTTCTTTTCTTTTCTTTTCTTTTCTTTTCTTTTCTTTTCTTTTCTTCCTTT
>CABHPH010138575.1:25272-42015 GCA_902168325.1 Peromyscus nudipes | reverse complement strand
CTGTTCTGGATCTCGCTCTGTAGACCAGGCTAGCCTCGAACTCACAGAGATCCACCTGCCTCTGCCTCTGCTGGGAGTGCATCACCACTGCCCAGCCACTGTACATTTCTTACAGGAACAAACAATATAAATGTAGTATGGCTTTAGAAACTGAGGTAAAATTTTTACGGAATTTTATGAAATTAATATGACACTAGAGTTGTTTTTAAAATTCTCTTAGCGTAGCTTTCTGTAAATGTAAATCTTTTTAAATGCTACTATACAAACAGTGAAGAAAACCATAGCAGTCCCTGTGACTGATAATGGTGGCATGTGCCTGTGGCATTCATTGGGAAAGATGAAGGACAAATGAATGCAGGATCTACTTGTAGGTGAAACCTGAGGAATGCCTAGTGGGCTAGACGTGGGTCAGTATGAACCAAGATGGGCACCCGGAGTCCTGCTTGGCATATTTCTGCAGCCTCATAGCCACTTTTGGGCAGGCACTGCCTTCCTGCAGGTCATGGAAATGCAGCCTCCAAGGTCACAGAAAGGCCCCTAGATAGTCTGTGCTTGTAGCCATGTGATGGCATCCTTTAGTAATCTTCAGCCAGTCATTTCCTTGTCTTCCCTTCTGAGACTTCTGTCAGGAGGATGCTGGGTGCCCAGGCTTCTTCAGTTCTCTCTCTTTCCTTGTTATATTATTCTGGATTCTTTTCCTTCCACACCCCCAAACCCCAGGCTGAGCATTGCACCCAGGGCCTTGTACACAGCAGGCAAGCACTTCACCTCCTATCCAGCAGCACTCCCTGAAGACCTTTGGGTTTATTCTGCAATGGCAATCAATACCTTTTCAACAGAAACCATTAGAGTTTGTTACTTTACTTTGCTTTATAACAAAAACCATTAGAAGTTTGTTACTTTACTTTGCTTTATATTTATAATAAAACGAAGGCAATGTTTTGCAAAGAACCTTTGGGTATAAGTTTTCACCTGCCTCAGCATTGTCTGTCACATTGGTGATCCTTCCATCTTGAGGTTTTTTTTTTATTAGATATCTTTGTACCAAACTGTAGGTACATTATTTTAGACATAAGTTGATAACTTTATGGGGATTTAAATTGTTAGTAGAACATGAGAGTGTTCCATAGTTGGAAGTTTCTTCAAGTAGTGAGAAAATTAAAAGATTGATTTAAATAATCAGTTATTAAATATGATGTTAATGAGTTTTTATGACACAGAAAGATACCTATGATTTTTAAAAAGATTTATTTTCATTTTATGTGTATTTGCTTGAGTGTATGTAAGTGTGCATGTCTGGTGCTCACAACGGCCAGAAAAGCCTGCCAGATATCTTGCAACTGAGTTATGGATGATTACCAGCTTCCATGTGGGTATTAGTCTTTTGCAAGAGCATTAAGTGCTCTTAACCCCTGAGTCATTTCTCTAGCCTCTATCTATGATATGTCAATGAGAAATTACCAAGCAGAATGTCTGTAATAGGGTTTTGTTTTCAGTGAATGTGTATATTCATATGCCTGTGGAAGAAGAGGCAGGCAGTGTTTAGTTTCCCCACTTTGGTGATGGTAACTTGGCTGCGGAGGTGAGGGTCAGCTATCGGTCTGACCGTTGATTGTAGTTCTCAACAACTTTCCTGGCCTTAACAGCTTTTCGTCATTGAATACTAAATACTAAAATATAGTCTATATGGAAAAGGCAAATAAGTACTTAATTTATGTCCTTTATTCATGTTTAGGGTAATAAAGCAATGCGTTAGCAGGATTCAAGGATGGTGTTGAGGTCTTTTTCTTCTTGTTTTCTCTATGAATAGCATTCTGAATCAAGCATTGTTATATATTTGAATTTTCAGCACATTGTAGTTGCATTTTTTGATATCTCATTCTGTATCTGGACGCTAATCTTTAAAAAATCCCCTTCTGGTTCCTGTTTTCCAGATGTCTGTGTGTAATGCAGATCAGTGGCTTATTGTGTGTTAGAAAGTAAGAGTGCAGCATGTCTGAATTCATGGATTGCTGCCACAGCAACATCAGAGGGAATGGAGAATGCTTAAAGTAGAAAAGAAACAGGATGTCAGACAAGAAAGCCTAAGCCTCTACCTTCAGAAATTCTAAAGGAAGAGCAAGATAAGCTCCAGGAAATGAGAATGATGGAGACAGGTTTCAGCACAGAAAACAATAGAGAAGATGCCAGGAACCTGCAGTTGGCTCTTTGTAAAGGGAAAGTAGATAGCATTTAGCAAGACTAGCAAGGGTTTAATTTTCTTCTGCATGCTGAATCTGTATACCTCCTGTGTACCACTGGGTAGTGCTGAAACTCTTTTTTTTCTTTGAATCCCGTGAATCCATGAGTTGAAGGCCCTGAGGTCTGGGGACTCCTGAGGCTGCTGAAGGTCATAGTGGGAAGCTGGGCCTCATCTCCCAAATGCTGGTACCCTGAGATCTTGTCTGGAATCCCTCAGAAGCATTGTTGATTCACTTGAAATGACGCTATTCCAGTGCTCATACTCAAACTGTCTCATGTCTGCCTTAGTGCAGATAGGTTGAGAGGTGGGTCCTTGAATAGGCAGGGTCCTAGACATCAGAGAAATGATCGAAAATGGATTGGTAGCCTTCTGCATGCAGCCCATAAGATTGAGGATCGGAGTCTTGGGGGAAGAATTGAAGTAGGATAGGAAGACATGGAAAATGGTGAGGACATGAAAGGAAAGGAGCCCCTCATGCCGACTGCCTACTGTGGACTCCCTAGGCAGTGTGTCCTGCTCTAGGAGGGGCGGGCACTCCCCAAACTGTTTCCTCCTGTTGGAAAACAAGCTGAGACCCACACCTTCAGCCATACCTGTTGTTCTGAGTGCCCCCCAACCCTCATGCTTCAGTCTGTGTTAAAATAATTATTAGCCCCTCCCCCCCCCCAAAAAAAAGGGTTGACAAGAGGAAAAAAAGAGAAGACACTGGCTACTGATACCAGGAACAAAAAGAACCATGTTCTAGGTGTCTTTGAAAGGGCAATAATCGGAAGGTTGCAAACAGTTTTTAAGAGCTTAGGTGAGATGGGCCATATCCCTGAAATCCACAAACTTTCAAAAACTCACCAGCAATGAAGTAAATGTCATAGGGATATAGCTGTTATAGGTCATATAGCTGTTAAAGACTGGAATTTGTGGTTAAAACACTTCAAGAGCTAGCTCTCCTGGGCCAGAGTTGTTTCACTACTGAATTTCTCCAAATATGTAAAGAAGAAAACTTACCAATTACAATCATTGCAAGCAAATGGAAGGGAAAGCTCGTCAGTTTATTCCATAAAGCCACCATTCCTGTTTCCAAAGTAAGACAGACAGCACAAAAAAGAAAACTATAGGCTGATTTCTATGGTAAGAATGTAGCAACCCTCAACAGAACAGCAAATTGAATTCAACCAGGGATGAAGAAAACAATACACCATGACCCCGTGCAGCTTATCTGGCTGGTACAGTATTTGAAAGTAAATCAGTGTATAACCTACCATGTTAACAGTCTGGGAAAAAGATCACATGATCATATCAATAGATTACTCCCCTTCTGAAAACAAAAACAGTCCACCACCCTCCTTACCCCCAACCCACACATAGTCACACAAAGTGGAAAGAAACTTAGAGCTGTTGAATTTGTCTGTAAACATCCCGCAGCCACCAGCATGGTTAAGGGTTAATTAAAGAGAGGGTAGGAAGATTAAGTCACAGTGGTGCACTCCTCAATCCCAGCTGCTGGCACACCACCACCGAGGATCCTGCCTTTGAGCCCAGGTGGTCAAGACAAGCTTGGGCTCCATGGTGACACTTGTCTCCAAAAGAAAGATGGGGGAGCAAAGGGGTGGGGTGGGGATTGATGAGTGAAAGCAAGGAGAAGGGAGAGGGCAGCAGGGCAGAGTGCTTGTTGGAGACTGCAGTAGTCAGTGCATTAAAGCAAGGGAATAAAGCCCAAGAACCGAGACTGAAAGAATCAGACGGCCCTACTTCACTTGGTGGGTAAACGTTTCATTTGCTGTCTGTTCCTTCACCTGTGAGGAGCAAGCCTGATGAAGATGGCTTTCCATATGCTCACCTTCGTGTGTGCCACAGCGGTACCTATAGACCTTGTATTCTCTTGCCTTTAGTCTATGCATATAACTTTCTGATTTTCCTTTTCCCTCCTGAAGCTCCAAGGTTCCTGTGTCTACGCATTGTCTGTACTACTGTTGTAGGTGCCTGCTAAAGACAGGGCTTATGAAGTAACTGGCTGAGGTCCATATGACTGGCCAACATTAGTGCATTAGCATTCATACATAAAGTCTGGAGTGTGATCCCCTACAGACAGCAACAGGGCAGAATTCCCAGTGTGACAATTAAAAACACTCCCATCTTCATTTCAAGAGCTAACTGTCTTTGTTACAAAAGTGGCTTCACAAACAGTTTGATCAGTCACTCAAGGGTTGTCTGACCTGGAGAATGAGCACTTTGGCTTTCCTGCTAAGCACCTTTTTGAGGACTGAGACGAGCTTCCAATGTGCTACTTGAGTTTATAGTTGACCAAAGCAGCATAGTCTCGATCCACAGGCAAATTCAGAATGATCTTGACCATTGGGAAAAAACTTTTCTCTAAAGAATAAAATTAAGCCGGGCAGTGGTGGCGCACGCCTTTAATCCCAGCTCTCGGGAGGCAGAGCCAGGCAGATCTCTGTGAGTTCGAGGCCAGCCTGGTCTACAGAGTGAGATCCAGGACAGGCACCAAAACTACACAGAAACCCTGTCTCGAAAAACCAAATAAATAAATAAATAAATAAATAAATAAATAAATAAATAAATAAATAAGTAAATAAAGTTAAAGGTGAATGTGAATGATCTAATGAGAAACAAGGATGTAAATAAAATAGATATGAGAAAGGGAGCTGGCTAGGTGGCAGTGGCTCCTCCCTTTCTCAGATACAGGTGTCATCTGGCCTCGGCTCTCCTCCACCTTTTCCCGCCCATGTAGTGTTCCTCTCTGATTTCTATCCTAGTGGGTTTTGGTTGGGGCCTTAAACTGATGCTTACACCCCAGCTCCTCCGTGTTCTTGGCCTGATGATGCCACCAGTGTTCTCTTGGGATTCCCAAGCCATCGAGCTATCATTGTGCTGATCAGCTCGATCATCCCTTTATAGTTAGCACACACTTAGAATGGTGGTCAAAGATTTGTCTGAATCACAGTTGATCTCAAGCTGAAGAGCGAATTTTACTGTTACTGGGGAGAAAGGGTAGATGACTAAAAGCCATTGTGTCATTTGGGATCAGATGTAGATCTTTCACTTTACAGTAAAACAGTGAGAAAACAGCTGGCTCTTTACATGCACCAGGAACCAACCTGAACACCCTACCTTCCTAGCTTATTCACTACGTTCCCAAGAGGAAGTAGGTGTTGGAGGTCATCCATTATGTAGATAAAGTTCCCAAGAGGTTAGGCCATTTGCCCAAGGTGGCATTTGTAGGTCTAAGACAAGGCTTGAAGTCTAGTCCTGCTGGCCAGGCTCTAGACAAGTTGTTGTGCACTGCCTGTCATTGGGGCTGGTGCCCAGTACCTACCACAGTCAGGCCAGAAGGAACTGAAGAGCCCCTAGCTAACACTCCATCTTAAAATGGTGGGCAAATAGCCCTTGTCGGGAAGGCAAGAGAATTTGGTTTGCATACTTTTAGGAAATTTAGAGAAGAGAAGATACATAAGTTACTGGGGTTTTAAACCTGTGAAAAGACTATTGTGGAGAAAGTAATGAGTATTTGTTATCAGCTGATTAACTAGGAGACTTACAGTGAGGCCCAGTAAGGAGTGCTATGCTAGAGGAGGTGAACCTTGCCGGCTTGGCTGAACAGAACAACCAGAGCTGAGACAGTCCAAATGAGTCTCCCTGGCTCTGGTCCAGCTCTGTGGGGCAGCTGACTTGGGACTCCAACTCATCCTCAGACTCCACTGTTCCCTGGAATAACAGTGTGACTTTATAACTGAAGACAACTGGGTACAGGAGCCACAGGCTGCCAGGCGTTATAATAGTCTAGAGATGAGTTTCAGACCCAGGTCTCCTGACACCATGTTGGAGTACCTGTTGCATTTTAAATGGGAGAAGGTGAAGAGGGAAGAGCCCTACAATATGGAAGAGAATTTCCTTGAGAATCTGCCCCTGCTCTGTGAGGTTAGATCACTGTGGATCTGAAAGTGGTGTGGGTGTGGGAGGAGGCGGCCTGACTCACCACACACCCTTTTCTCTGTGTAGTATGAGCCCAGAGGACCTGGTCGGCCCTTGTACCAAAGAAGAATTTCATCTAGCTCAGCCCAGCCTTGTGTGGAAGAGGCAAGTGCTCCACAAGGCAACCTGGCTCAGGGCAAAGAACTGCAGGACCGCAATCGCCCGCCTGCTTTCAGCTTCCCAGCCCCTGAGTCCTGGGCCAACACCACCTCGTCTGCCCCCTACCAGAACATTCCGTGCAATGGACCCAGCAGGACAGCCCAGCCCAGAGAGTTGATAGGTAAGATGAATGGGTGAGTTTTCAGAAAGCTGTGATTTCGACTCCTCAGTGCCTGAATATTTTGGGGGCTGTTTCCTGTCAGTCCTGCCCACATTGCATCGCTCAGAACCCCCTGTGGAACTGCAAGGGTGCATAATACAGTGTTATTTAAATTTTAAAAGATTGGAAACAAAAGCTATGTGTTGATGGACAGTAGCACTGCTTAGGAAGACTGGGACCAAGTGTTAAAGACCTTGAAAGTCAGGCGGTGGAAATGTGATGTTTACACCCATTTCCCTCTCATTATTTGTGGGAAACCCGCTCCCAGTTTTACCCCTAGGGTACTCTTGAGTAGGGAGAAGTGAGAAATATTTAGATAGAATTATAGTGGGGAGAGAGACAGTTAGAAACACAGGGTAGCCTCGGGAGGGCCTATGTCAAAACCCACCAGCCCTTTCTATCTCTTCTAAAGGGCTATTTATAGAAGTGCCACGGGGTGGAGCAAAAGACCTCCCCCTAGCACAGCCAAGTACAGACCCTTCCGAACACCGGGTAACCATGCACGTGGTCAGTTCATCCCCTTATGCAGCCCTGTTGGGTAAAGCAAGCTCACATCTCACTAGGAAAGCTTTGTGGGCTCCCACAATTACTACACGTTCACTTAGAATATAAGAGCTAGGTATGTTGGTGTGCACCTGTACTCCCAGCACTGAGCAGGCCGAGGAGGAAGATCAATAGTTCAAAGCCAGCCTGAGCTACATACTGAGATCTTGTTTGAAAAAACTAAAATATTTCAGTGTAAATGTGTGTCACAAGAAACGAGAGTGGTTGTAACCGGTAGACCCTGGTGCCACTGGAGCAGATTTAAAAGTAGAGCATGCATAGCACATTGCTGCTGATACAAGCATGTTCCGGCTCACAGTAACTCAACTGCCCGAGCAAATTAGTGCGTGTTTATCTGTCAGCACATCTTCTGGCCCCTGTTGACATTGGTTTCTGTGTGTTGGGTGCTCCAGTGGGCATGGGTGCTCTTTCTGGGTGATTCTTCAGGAGACGGGTTCAAAGTGTGGTTTCACATCCTGTGGCCGAAGTTGTGTGTACTTGGGCTAAGCAATCCCTGCTTTCTTGGGGAAGGAGGAGGCCGTGAGCAGGTTGTGGTCCTGCTCCTCTGGTTAAACTCTGTCGCTGTTCTCTGTTCCTAGCACCACCCAAGACTGTCAAACCCGCTGAGGATCAGCTGAAGCCTGACGGCACGGAGGTATCCAGTTCCTTCAACTACACAGTGCTGCAGCACCTTGGCCAGTTCCCTCCCCTCATGCCCAACAAGCAGATCGCAGAGTCGGCCAACAGCAGCAGCCAGCAGAGCCCGGCAGGGAGCAAGCCCGCCATGTCCTATGCCAGCGCGCTGCGGGCCCCGCCCAAGCCCAGACCGCCACCCGAGCAGGCCAAGAAGGGCAGCGACCCGCTGTCCCTGTTCCAGGAGCTCAGCCTGGGCAGCAGCCAGGGCAGCAACGGCTTCTACTCCTACTTCAAGTGACCGCGCGCACTCTCAGAGTGTTGAGATCGAGTTTGTCGTAGGGTTGAGGTGACAGGCTCCTCTGTGCACAGTCTCTGCGTAATGTTGACCGCGTGCTCACTCGGCCCCTTGCTGCTAGACCTGCGCCTAAGTTTAAAAGTATATTCCATTACTTTGCATTTTTGATGTGAGTCAGAACTTTGACAGCTTTTATGTAGAATAAAAATATTTTTAAATTTGTGTATTGTTACATATGTTTGCATCAAGCTAGCAGCTAAGAGGTTAATTGTGCAACTATAAAAAAAAGAAAAAGAAAAAAAGTTTGTCTAAAATGTATTTAAAAAGAAAAAATGTTAAGTAGCATTTACATTTATTCAATAATATTACCACATGCTGGGTTTCTGTACCAGAAATGGCCAGTTGTTGTACAAATGTATGTTATTTTTGCTTAAATTCATTTAAAAAATTTTTTAAATAAAGGGGCAGCATCTTCTAAATACTTTATCAGCTTTTTTTTTTTTTTTTTGTGACAGGATGCTGTATTCTAAAACTTTGAGAGTTTTAGACTATCTGTGACATGCTGTTCTCTCCATCAGCGTAGGATAAAGGTCAAGGCCTTCTTTGCCCGTATATTCGGTATGCCATTGGGTTTTGAAATGTGAAAAAAGAAAAAAAAAAGAAAAAGAAAAAGAAAAAAAAAGAAAACAAAAACAACAACAACAAAAATCAACAACCCAAAACCCAGTGGCATATTTAGTTTTGTTGTTTTGGTTTTTTGGAGAAGCAACACTTACAGCTTGTTTTTAATGTTAATTTGATAGTGTGTGTTTTTTTTGTTTGTTTTTTTGTTTTTGGTTTTTTTGTTTTTGTTTGTTTTTTAAACAAATCATGAAGCTGAAAAATTTTTAGGATTGTTGGTGCTTAGTAGACTTGATAACTATTTTAAAACTGCGTGAATTTAGTGAAAAAAAAACTTTCTCATTCTGCATGTGTAAGTGTTTGTAGCCTGGCCCCTCCTCCAGGGCAGAAAGAACTGTGCCGACTAAAGGTTTGGGTTTCTTTTCCTCCAGTGAAAATTTTGGTACCTTATTTGATGTTTACATTAAGATATGACATTACACATGGCAATTCTAAGATTTTTCTAGTTGTTCTGTGTGAGGAAGATCATAAAAGAAAAAAACAGTGTTTGTCCAAAAATCGATCAAATCTAGGGCATGTTTCGTATCTTTTGATTCTTCAGAAACTCCCCCTTGAACTGACTAAACATAAGAAATTTAAACAACTGTCCACAGTAGTCTGCAGCCCGACGGTTGTTTTGAATGAACGGGGGAAGGGAGCAAGAGGCTGTCCTTTCCACGTGTTCTTTGACACATTTGAAGTAATGAATGTCCTTATCGGTTCCTGATCCAGTAGCTCTGATCTTATATTTCTGAGATATCTTGAGACTACAATATATCTTTTTTTTTCTTTTTAAATTAAGATGAGGCCAGGGGATATTTCAAAAGAGCCCACCTTCCTGATGATCATTCGAGCAGTTTTCTGGAAGACTCTTTTGAGAGAACTTTTTTAACTGGGTTGAAAGTGGCAAGGGGAAGGTAGAATTACTACATCTGTATGACTAGGGCATCTGTGGCAGCCGTCTATGGCCTCCTGGAACCCCTAGACAATGTGGGATAAAAGGCTGTGTTGGTTAAGGGCTAGTCAACTCTAGGACCAATGATGCAGTCTCTCTAATTCAGTTCCACCTTTGTGCTCAGGGCTGAGCCATTGGTACCTGGCTTCCTGTCTCAGGCTGACCACCTCTTTTGAGGTGGCAGATGTGGACCCACAAACTGGAGATGTGTTAATGGAATGTACAAATCAGAGCAGGGGAGTGGATCTGGTGAGCCAGGGTACCACACTCTCTGCATGGTGTGACATCATCACTGTTGCTGGGCGTGTTTTAGGCTGAACACGACAACTTGTGCCACAGGGCTCTGTGTTTCTAACTCTGTTAGAAACAAGAAGTAGGGCTCCCCCATGATGAGGCTGTGCGTCCCACCGGTGATAGCCCACCCCACACATGCAGACACACAGGACAGCAGCACACGCTAGGCAAGTGTTCAGAGCCATTTTGCTAATTCAGACAGAACTATACTGTTTTGGTTCCCCTCTCATGAGCAGATTATTGCCTAGTTTTCTGTTTCTCATACTTGAACCTTTAAAAAAATATCAGTTTTTAAATTATTTATGTTTAGTTAAAGTCACATGTGCTGTGCCCTATCATCTTATATAAAAACACTGATGGTGGGACACCTTGGACGAGGAACCCATCAGAGTGCAGTGACATTCTCAAAGTGGTTATTTCTAAGAAATAACACTAGCTACTTATTTGTGACTGCTGCGTTGTGAATGTCTGAGTATTGCCATCTCTTTCTTGATTCTGCAGCTAGTAGAGGATTTGTCTCCGTGTTTTCCTATTCTGCATACAGGCTTATTTTTAACCCTACCCCCTGATTTCCAGTGTCTGTCTTCCCATCCAGGCTCAAAGGAGCCTGTTACTCATGACCAGCAGCATCTTGTAACAGTCTTTGGCAGATCCCACCAGAAGAACCATTGTGAGTTCTCCCTGCTGGCTCTTCGCTGTTACTTGGCTAGTATTAGCAGGGTTAGTCAGTGTCCTGAAAATAGCTTATTTCATTTATCAGATTCAACTTTAGAGCTCAGACGGAACATACACACCTATGTGTGTGTGTGTATATATATATGTGTTTGTTTACATACATAAGCACACCCTCTTTTTTTTTTTTTTTTTTTAAAGAAAACTTGATAGCTCTGTGAACTTGATAGCTCTGTGATGCCCTTTCCTTCTGGATGGATTTCTCCTGAGGTCATTTTATGATTTCTTTGTTCTTTGGATCAGTGGCGTCTCCCTGGCCCTGCCAGACTGATTTTAGTCGGTTCACTACAACTTGAAGTATTTCTTTCCCTCCCTCTCTCCCTTCCTTCCTGCATCTTTTTCTTTCTTTCACTCTTTTATGTGATCATTCATAGTATTCATGCTAAGTTTGATCTCCCTTTCCCTCTTGATTGAAAAATAAATTCCTGTTGAGAGTTGATCAACCTCATTCACTGTATCCTGGATTTTTTTCTGGTGTGTTTTTCAAAGAAGTCCATTCTAGCTCTGCCGTTGCTATAATAATATCTTGTCCTTGCTCAATCAGTAGTTAATTATTGACCATTCGAACTAATGACCTCGGTCTTCCTGTCTTGACACAGACATGCTTTCTGCGTGGGCGGGCCATGTTGTATGAGGAAAACATCAAACTGTCTGGTGCGGGTTCTTTTGTTTTTGTTTCATTCTAATCAAGATTCTAGGATAAGTTCAGGTTTGGTCTGAGCATCAACTGATCTTTTCTGCTCAGAGAACTGCAGGGTAAGTAAAATAAGCAGAAATCTTGTGGAATAAGCATTACCCAATTAAACACAGCAGCCTCTAAAGCCTGTTTATGTAAGAGGTCTCCTTGTTTCTGAAGGCATGGAAGTCCTGAAGAAGCTGTGTCTTTCTGACCTTGAGCTCGTGTTGTGTTATGTTGCCTAGTGTGGTTGGTAGTTCTGTTTGATATGTTTCATTTGGAGAGCAAACTGAAAACGTAAAAGAACGTATCTCTAGCCACTGTGACTAAGAGTCAGGATATGAAAACAATTTTAGGTTAAATCTGAGTATTTCAACTATGGTTGTGGGAAAAGTTAGATTTCCTAAAATAGTTGATTTTTTAGGAGAAAAATCATTGTGTGAAAGAATCATTGCGTAGTGGAGAGTTTTGTTAATAGAAAAATTCTATAAAAAACATAAGATTAAAACTTCCCATATAGTAAAATATATACATTACTGCTTTAAAATATTTAGGCTGTTCATCCTTCCCCACCCACCTCTCCACTTCCTCACGGCTAAGCTTGTCTTTTCTTACCAAATAGACAATGTTTTTCTTGGCTTCCCCTCAACATATGAAGACCATGCTTCTACCATCACCCTGTGTGTCTTTTTCTTCTGGGTACAAATGTCCTGGGAGATCTCACTTGTCCTTTGATCGATATTCAAACTGCCTAGAAATGAGAAGAAGGGTGAGTGATGCTTTAGCTAGGACTTCTTGTTCAGAATAGCCCTCCGTATGTCCCCCACGGTATCATGTACCCAGACGGAGTATGCATCTTGTCGGCTTCACGTTTCCCTCTGAGACTTGACAGCAAGGCTGCTAAGTTCACACTCGCCAGTTTCATCCCTGTTTAATTAGCAACCCCAAGACCACTGAAAGGGGGAGATTTTTGCTAGCATTTGACATTCTAATAAGATATCAGAAAGTGATACTGTGTCATCAACTCTAAGCTAGAATATTAGGTTAGACAGGTTTTTTTTTTAAGTTTTAGTGTAACATTCAGACATTTGAACCTACTGAAATTACCTACTTTAGAGTGATCTTTAAAAAAACCCTCCCTGTTGAAAAAATGTTTTGCAAGGGAGGTACCTAATAGAATCGAGACTTAAGCTTGTAAGCCTTGGGGAAATCCCAGCCCGTTTATACAGGGGTAGCCTGAAGCTTTCTGAAATGGGTTTCCAGAGAAAGCCCACGTGTCTTGTAGTTTCAGTCATCAGAGTGGTAGACCAGACTTTACTTGCAATTTGTTCAACAGAGAGATTTTATTTTGATACAAATATTAAACATAAAGCATAGTAAATTTTATATCATTCTATGAGTTCATTAAACAATATTATGAGATTTTCAGTATGTTTTTGGGGTCTTTTTGGCTATTTCTACCTCTGTACTTTATTTAGCATACTAGCATGTGGCTACCCGCCTTAGAATGATGTATGGGAGGGGAAATCAATATTACCTTTTAAGAAATTTTTGATTTTTATGGAATAATTGTTTTACTATTTTAATGTTTGAAAGTGAAGGGGGAATGCGTGGCAGATTACATACAGTGATAGCTATTTACAAATCTATCGTATTTTAAGGTTTTAGAATTGTGAGCAAGATCGAGCAAAAAAGAAAAAAAAATGTGATTGTGAAGCTGAAGTCAGCCTCAGCTCTCCCTGGACGGGCTGTTGAAGTGCAGGTTGCTGTACCCACCCGCAGGGTGGCCACACAGCTGTCCAGGGAGCGCACTTTGAAGACCACTGGTCTAGAGAAAGTCAGGGGGTTTCTCATCTCTTTACTCTTGGGTCATTTTAGTCATTCTGACACCAAAAGTGGCCCATTCATGGAAAAAGCTCTCTCTACCTTTGGGGTCTCTGCTGCGTCTCCTTATTAGGATGCAGGGGCACTTTCATTTCTAGGGTGAGTTTGTTGTTAGGGACACAGCTGCCTGGCTGTCGTCTGGAAGCTGTGCATTTGTGGGATGTGCTTAGAGTCAACCTTGGTCCCTACACTTGGGAGACAGAATTGTGGAAAGAAGCCATCAGATGCCCCAAGAGTGCATTTGCACTTACTGAGGCTCTTAGTGCAGGAGTCCCTGTCCTAGGGTAGCAGTGACATGGAGCATCAGAAACTTTGGGTAGTCCCCAATTAATGGAGTCTATAGCTTTTCATCTTTTTTTCTTCTTTGTCTTATTTGGTATGTGTGTTGGGGGCGAGGGCAAAGAATTTACTTTCATATTATATGTTTCTCAGGTTAACAAAGTTATTTTGGGTTCTCTGCCATGCCAGCAGGTGTAAGGGAGAGCATGGGTGTGTATGTGGCAGAAAAGAAGCAGTCGTTTCTGATTCCCTTGCTACCTTGAAGAACTCTGTGTGTTTGTAGAAGAATTGAGGGGAACACACCCCCTCCACAGCATGAGTGACTCCTAAGTCATAGCAGACATGGATGAGCAAGTTATTTTTTGAGAAAGAAACTTCCTACAGCATAATAAACCTGACAGGTCTTTGGATATTTTCACATTTGTGTATTGTGTTTCATGTTCAGCCTGGGCTGCAGCTCTGTGGGTACTGGGCTCTGCTTCTTGTGTTTAGTTTGGCTTTGAATTTACTGTTACTAGCAAGAAACAGGATCTATGTTTAAGGTAATAGAATGTAGAACGGCATAGGCATAGAAGTATAATACACAGTGGCCATCCTAGAGTGCACAGTTTTAGAATTTTTACCCCCAGTACTTACTACCTGAAAGGCCCGGGAAGCTTTGGCTGCAGGTTGCGGGTGTGTGTGTGTTCAGCACTGCTTCCTCAATGCACCCCCAGCTCATAAGGGACTTTGGTTTATTTGCAATTTGTCTTGCATGATAACCCTTTGTATCTTTAGGGAGGTCAGAGGACTCTTTCATCCAGGTTAAAGTCCCAAAGTGTCAGTTATACTTGAGACTGTTTCTCACCAACACCCCTTCCCACACACATAGAGGAACGGTCCTGGATTTTCATGTATCAGGCCCTCAACTGCTCCTATAAATCTGTATATGACATTATGTACATCAAGTACTGTATCTGGTTTCTGTGCCCGCCATCTGACCTGATTCTTTGAAACCCATAAAGGTACTGGTTATATATGATAGTTGCATCCCAGGGGAATAGAGTGGTTCAAATACTTTATCTAAATTATAAAGCTAATGGGGTTTGCATTTTAGTAGAGTCCTAATTGTTAGTGACACAGGATCTTTCTTTTTAATGTTTAAAAAAAATACAATTCTCTAAATGTGGTCAGTGATGGATAGGATCAGTCACATGGTAGATTCATTCTGGGTCTTCTATTGGAAAAGCCTTCATAAGGGAGGCCATATAAAAAACCACCCTGGTCCATTTGTGTTACAAGCACCACTTACGCAGCATCTAATTAAGCATAATCTACAGCAAAAGTAATGCAATGACTATGTTCCTTTGCAGTGTATCATACCTCATCTGGGAGGCCCTAATACCTGAAGAGTTTATTCTTAAAAGTAAAGATGATTTTGTACATTAAGATGACCCCCAAAGCTGTCCTCCAAGGCTTTTCTTTTCTCCTTTCTTACCTTTCCTCACTTGGGTTTTGGAGTCCCTTAGCTTATGCTACTTCCTTAAGACATGTTTTGAGCCCGGGAGTCTATGGTGTGATCATTGTCAGTGAAGTTCTTTTGTTTTAAAAGATTCATGGTAACACAAAATGTATTTTACTGCTACAACTAAAATGTATTTATAATAAAATGCCTTTTTAACAATTCGGAGTGTTTATTTTGTGTGGACTTTCTTTCTTCTCCTCCCAAGCCTAGAAGTGTTGGAGAGGTTAGCGTACACAGAAGCGGTAAAGCTCATGGAAGGAAGGAGGACCCAGTGTCAAGAAGTAAGGCTGTGACTTTACAGAGAGCTGGGACATAAATCACTGACTTCAGCAGTAGCAAAAGCCTTTAAGGCATAAATAATGTCACCTGGAATGTTAAAGGCAACATAGCAAGAAAACGAGCCTTCTTCAGGGTGCCATTCTCTGGATCAGAACTTACTGGTTTTTAGCAAATGTTACTCTTTTTTTTTTAAATTTTTTTATTTTATTTTTCTTTATTAAGAAATTTTCTATTCACTCCTTGTGCTATCCACAGACCCCCTTCCTCCCTCCTCCCACCCCCCCCAGCCCTCTTTCCCAAGCCACCCCGCATCCCCATATCCCCCCAAATCGAGGTCTTCCATGGGGAGTCAGCAGAGCCCAGCACACTGAGTCTAGGCAGGTCCAAGCCCCTTCCCACTGCACCAAGGCTGTGCAAGGTGTCACACCACAGGCACCGGATTCCCAGAAGCCTGCCCATAGACCAGGGACAGATCCCGATCCTCCTGCCTGGGTCCCCCCAAACAGTTGGAGCCAAACAACCGTCTTCTGTGTCCAGAGGGCCTAGTCCGGTCCCATGGGGGCTCCACAGCCACCAGTCCACAGTTCTCTGAATTACTCTTAACAGGTCTTGTAGTCATTAATACCAGGCTTGTGTGGCTCAGAATTCGAGAGCTCATTAATCTAGTATACACTGATATATTAAAGCAGGGCTAGTACTACACCTCACAATTACACAGAGGATTGCCCCAAATCCATCTTGTTTCTGTTGGAGAAATGTTGGCCTCTGTGATGATGCAGCTTCGAGAAGCATTAGAACTTGCAGACTGCTTCCTGGGTCATATTTTCTATTTAACGCCCCATTAATGTGGTGCTGCTAGTCCAGCTTGACTACACCATGCTTCGGGGCTGCTATTGTGAATGAGGTGGCTGGCCTTTTCCAGGGACAACAGCTTATAACCCATTGCACTGCATCTATTTGGTTAACAAAAAATTTTAGATTATTTTTGGGGTGCGAGTGTTTTGACTGCATGTATGTCTGCACTATGTGTATGCCTGGTGTCTGTGGAAGTCAGAATCGGATCCCCTGGAACTGGTGTTATGGATGGTTGTGAATTACCATGTGGGTACTGGAACCTCTAGCTCCTCCACTGCAGATAGACATTTTGCTTTGTGTTGCCTAGACAGGGTGGACATCCATCACTGAATTTTAAAAAGAAAAAATGTTTTTGTTTTTTTTTTTCCATACAAGCGTGGTGGATTCGGAGGCTCCTCGAGTTATGCTCTCTGCAGAAGCAATCCAAGGACCCTGATTAATGAAGAAGCAAGAAGACTGTTAGGGGGTTACTTTTAGTAGACATTGTAACCTTCTTTCGTCAGAACAGCAAGGTGGGAAATCTCACAGAACCCAGATGGAAGGCTGGCTGGTGTGTGTGGTGTGTGTGTGTGTGTGTGTGTGTGTGTGTGTGTGTGTGTGTGTGTG
>CABHPH010138575.1:0-12982 GCA_902168325.1 Peromyscus nudipes | reverse complement strand
CTGAGGCAAAGGCCTCAAAAGGAGGCAGGACACCCCATGGCTAGAGACATTCCTAGAGCCAAAGCCTTCCTGAGTGACAGGTGGAAGGAGGCACTGAGCTGTAGGTGGTCTGTCTTAGATTGACAAGGGGACTCTGGGAGATTGACAGCATGTGGGTGTTACCTGGCATGTGAGTGTGAGGATGTGTGTGGGTTGCCTAAGAATCCATCAGAGTATGTGCCCGTGTCCTGCATGTGAGAATCGTGTGTGTGTGTGTGTGTGTGTGTGTGTGTGTGTGTGTGTGTGTGTGAGAGAGAGAGAGAGAGAGAGAGAGAGAGAGAGAGAGAGAGAGAGAGAGAATATCTGTTGGCATATGTGGATGCACGTGTGTGTGCCTTGCTCATGAGGCTGTCAGCACATATATATCCACATGTGAGGATCTGTCTGTGTGGACATACATGTGCGAGTGTTCCTTTCATTTAGGCTCTCAGTGTGTATGCATTCTCCATGCATGAGGATCTGTTGGTATGTGCATGCATGTGTGATTGTTCCCTTCATTGCACGAGGCTCTGTTGGTATATGCATGCATGCATGCATGGATGCATGCATGAGTGTTCCCTGCAATAAGACTCTCAGTGTGTATGCGTGCCTTGTGCGTGAGGATCTGTTGGTATGTGCATGTGACTATGTGTGAGGATCTGCTAGCATGTGTGTGAGTGTGTCTGTGTCAGCTCTTGTACACTGTGTGGCCACCTGCTCCCACACACCCCAGACTCTTCCTGCTGCTGAGGTCTCTGAGTTCCACCGATGAAGGACAGGAATACCATGTTTTCCTCAGCTCAGGGGGCTATTAGTGCGGGCAGGACTACCACCGTCCCCACAGAAACTCTCAACCACCCACCCCCCCCCCCCTCCTGCTCCAACACTGTGAGTACCTGCACCATTTTCTTAGTCCTCTGGGCTCTGCTGGATAGAATGTGTTCCTGCTGCAACTTACAGCCTGCCAGAAAGTCTTAATCCGCTGCCCCTTACACCAACAAATGTACTCTGAGTACCTGGACCCAGAACTGCTTGTGTGTGCCCGGATGTGCAGAGCACCAGCCTACAGCTGCTTTTCAGCCTGAGCAGAAGTCAGCACGTTTCTGCCAAGTGACTCTTAGCTCAGCAGCTGTGGCACCGCCACTTTCCACCGCCCCTGCCACCCAGGGCCTCACCTTTCTGAGTGGTGAATTCAAAGATCTCTGAGCTCTCTCCTGGGTTGAAGTGTCTGAAGTAGGAGCAGTTCTTGTCTGCAAAGGAGGAGACAGTCTGTGAGCTGGTAGAAAGGGCAGGTGTCTCCCCATAGGGCATGCGGGGGGGGGGGGGGCTATGACTGCCCAACTTCCCCCACATTCTGAATCTGGGCCAAACATTTCCTTGGCCTTTAGCACGCCATTCTAGCAGACACAGGATGGCAAAGGACATTGGGACAGCATCAGGGAGTAAAGGATGCTGGATTCTTGGGGCAGACAGCACCGAGCCCTGAGCCCATTAGGCAGTTGGGATAACTGAGACCCAGGCTCATATTGTTCCTGAAGTAGGGGCATACATGCTTAGCAAATAACCAGTCAATGATCTTAACATGTGGATCCCTCTCCTGGGGGCCCAGGGCAGTGCCTGAAGGCCAGGGGTTGTGCTAAAACCTCTCAGCTCACAAAAAAAGCCTACCACAGCATGGAGTTTTCCAGTGTGAAATGTTAATAGTGGTGATGCTGCGGGACCTTGGGTGAAATCAGAGGCAGACCCTATCCTCCATTCACAGTGGGGCCTGGGGAGCAGCATTTTTCACAAGATTCCCAGGGGCTAGGGAGATGGCTCAGCTGTTAGAGGACTTGCCACACAAGCAGGAGGATTCCCAGCAGCTGTGTAAAAAGCTGGGTACAGGGATGTGAGTTTGTGGTCCCAGAGCTGAGGGACCAAAACCTAGAACTCATTGACCAGCAGTCTAGCCAATTGCTGAGCTCCAGTTCAGTAAAAGATTCTGTCTCAAAAAACAAGGTGGAGAGCAATTGAGGAAGATACCAGATGTCAACCTTTGGCTTCCACGTGCACATATGTACAGGTGTGTGTGAACCCCACACATGTTGGGGGTGGCGGGGAGGGAGGAAGAGAGAGGTGGGGGGGGGGGAGGGAGAGAGAGAGAGCTTTCCAGAAGATTCTGGTGCTCATCCAGGTTGGCAACCCCAGCTCTGCCCTAGAAAGGGCTCTTCGGCATGTCACTTCTTCAGACCCTTAGGACCTGAGTCATGTGGACCCCAGACAAAACATCCCCTGGCAAGCTCCTTGGCCACTGAGCAATGTCAGGAAAGCCATGTGGACAGTTAGACTAGATGTTACGGGCAACCGGAGAGGGGCTTAGTGTAAATACAGCCATGAGGATTTTAGATATAATTCCACTTGCAGCTTTCTTCTTTAGCTTCCTCCATTAGTCTCTTTCACAACTTGATGTGACGCCAAAGTATAGTTGCGGTCCTTATTGAGTACATTCAATATTCTTTTTTTTTTGTTTTTTGTTTTTTGTTTTTTGTTTTTCGAGACAGGGTTTCTCTGTGTAGCTTTGCGCCTTTCCTGGGACTCACTTGGTAGCCCAGGCTGGCCTCGAACTCACAGAGATCCGCCTGGCTCTGCCTCCCGAGTGCTGGGATTAAAGGCGTGCACCACCACCGCCCGGCACATTCAATATTCTTTATCCATGAATTACTAAATTAGGAAGTATAAGAATGGATTATTTTTATATTATTTAATGTTTGCTTGTTTTTGAGACAGGGTCTCACATAGACCAGGCTAGCCTTGAATTGACTGTATATCCAAATACAGCCAAGGATACCTGGGACTTCCGATTTGTCTGCCTCTACTTCCCACGTGCTGGGGCTCCAAGTCCTTGCCACCACTTCTGGATTATGTGGTGCTGGGGGTGGAGCCCAGGCGTTGTGCATGCTCTCCCAACTGCACCACGCCCTCCCTCCCTATTTCCTGTTTCTTAGGAAAACCAAATTAGGTTGCTTTTTATTTATGTGAGGTCCTGGCTTGGTGTCTTTTTCTTGTGTCTCTGTCTCCCTTAGTATGAAAAGCATCTCTGCTTTGAGTTGCAATGCCATTGAGCATGGACTCACAGCCTCACTTCCAGGCTACAGTTGAACGCTCCTTCCCCAAAAGACCAGCGCCCAGTTTCTTTTAGATATGTGCCTTGGGGCTGCCACCGTCATGGCTTTGAGTGGGATGGTTTCCTTCTAGCTGGCTACATCATTTTACTGTTACTTAATCCTGTCCTTCCCCACGCCCCCTAAGTTCAATTGCTGCCTCTCCTGAGGTCGAGGACCAGGATGCCTGGAGCTGGGGTCTGGCCTGGCAGCAGCAGTGACTGTTCCGGCAGCAAGCTGCCTTTCCCCCAAGCTTCTATATTTAAATCACTTTTCTTTTGAGCCAAGCTACCTGGGGTGTCTGAAGACCAGTGGTGATGTCAGACTCAACACTGCTCTTTTCTCTCCCAGCATCCACAGCTATTTTAAAGCATAATACAACCCTCTTATATTTATGAGATCAGTAGCTGTAGATTCTCTTGAATCACTGCCTCAAAATGGATCACGCTATGTGACACGTCTCCCTGGGTCTCCCTCTGGACAAAGGAACATTTCTGTTTCGTTCTTGAAGGGCCAATTTCGGTTGCCATTGAAAACCCTCCAAGAAGAATCGGCTGAATTCAAGTGCATTTCATGGTCAGCTGCTTTCCCAGCTCCTCGCTGCCTGTGAGTTAAGAGCCTTCAGAGGGAGGGCCATGAGGTTCAGGCAGTCTGGAGAGTCTGGTGACCACGGATGGTTGACCCTTCTGGGTTGCAGAGGCGACTCTTGCATAGCATGCTGGGGAGTCAGCTGCCACCAAATAAATGCTGGGTTCCACTCAGGGTGGACAGCAATGTGCAGACAGACACATTCTGGATATCAGGGCAAGGAAGTCTGAGCCCAGGTGCACTGGG
Organism: Peromyscus nudipes; assembly: GCA_902168325.1. Lineage (NCBI taxonomy): Eukaryota > Metazoa > Chordata > Mammalia > Rodentia > Cricetidae > Peromyscus > Peromyscus nudipes. The sequence goes on along the minus strand of CABHPH010138575.1, from coordinate 8,990 downwards.
ATAAGCTGAATGCCTGCAGGGACCAGGCAAGTGTCACTGGGGAGACTCTTTTCCTTGGGTAATATACATAATGTCTCTTTCTCCTCCTCCTCCGTTAAATGTTCTCAAATGTGGGTGGTGGGATAGGGGACATTAGGATTACTGGAAGCCTCAGTTTCTCCCCAATATCCTCAACTCTGGACCAGAGGACAGACAGGTTGACCTATCTTCTCTCTTGCACTTGGCACGTGAAGAAGGCCTGTGTCTTTGGCTTTCAACCTGAGAGAAATATATCTGTTCCAGACCCAGAGGGCTGCCCGAGGGAGAACACAAACCTGTTCACAGCCCCCTGATGGCCTCAAAGACGGAGTAGCCACACCAGACCTCAGTCTCATTCAGCACCAACCAAGCCAGTGCCTTTAGAGGACAGTGCAAAGTCCTGTAGATGGACATGCCTCACGTGACCTAGTTTTTTACACCTTTTCCCCTTTGATGGATGGTAGTATTTGGAAAACAGCTGAGCATTAAAAAAAGCCTGAAACAGATGATGTAGTAAAGTACTGGCTGTACAAGCATGGGGACCTGAGTTCGATCCTCAGAACCTCGGGGGGGGGGGGGGGGGGTAACGGTGGCATTGGTGACCTGCACTTGTGATGACAAACCGGAGAAGCAGAGACAAGTGGATCCCCAGGGCTGTCAGACAGACAGCTGAGCTAAATCAGTGAGCTCCAGGCTCAGTGAGAGACCCTGCCTCACACACTAGTGTGGAGAATAATGGAGACACTCATGTAGACCTTTGTCTTTCCTGTGAACTTGCACATACATGTGTGGATTGTGCACACACACAGATGAATACACACACACACACACACACACACACACACACACACCACCTGAAGCAGGCCATAAGTGGGTCACTTAGTCACAGGTAAGGTTGGAGAGGCGAGGGATAGGGACAATCTTGTGTATGGCACAGATTCTGAGCCCTTCTGCTTCCGATGTCATTTCTTGTGTCTAATACTAGGTATAACAAACACACTTGCGTAGATTTGGGGGCTCAAGCTCTGCCTTGATAGCCCCTGTCCCCTCACTGTGCAGACACAGACAGTGATTTAGATCAAGCAGAGATCCCAGGACCAAGAGGATCCAGGACCATGATTAGCATCTCTGAGGTTATTGCCACCTATTTTGTCTCTGAAACTGGCTTATAATGATTCTAAGATTTCTCTTTCTACAAAACTCAGTGGTATAAAGATGTGAACTGGGCTATTCCTTAAAAATATACACAGCCAGGTGTGGTGGCACACGCCTTTAATCTTGGCACTAGGGAGGCAGAGGCAGGCAGATCTCTGAGTTCCTGGCCAGCCTTGTCTACACAGTGAGTTTCAGGCCAGTCAAGGCTATATAGTGAAACCCTATCTCAAAAACAAAAGAACAAAAAACAGTGAGCTCAGCTCAGGCTTGCCTGGGAACTGGGGCAGGGGTGACTGGCTACCATAGTATGGTTCAGTCACCGGCTGTGCAGAATCCAGGGTGGCAATTTCAAAGAACCAGAGTAGCAGGCATATGAAACCCCATGGTGACCTTTAACAGGGGATAGCGCTGAGTTATCACTGAGTTATCACCTGGTAGCGCAGATTTAATGTATTTAAAATAACTGGATTGTGTAAATCCCCAGGAGCTAGTGGCTTAGAGCTATGGAGACAGTCTCACCTATGATGCCCATGCTGCTTTCAGCAAGCTTATAAAGATGTACGCTCTCCCAATCATCACTGAAGAATTCCTAAGATGAGCTAGGGGTATCTCCAGAGTGCTGTTCTTCCATGGGGAAGTCTAGTTAAAGCTTCAGCCCCCACCCAACACAAGTTCAAGTGGGTAGAGGAGGGAGCCTCTGTGTGAGTTCTGTGGGTAGGGGAGAGAGCCTCGGCATGAGCTCTGTGGGTAGGGGAGGGAGCCCTGGAGACCCCCAAGCTCAATGACATCATGCTCTTCTTACACCCACAATCCTTGCATTGAGGAGAGATGTGTGTGTAGAGAAATGGGATGCCAGAGATGCCCTAGAGAGGCAGAACCTGAAAGAAACAAGGGCATGGGATGGTCCTTCTGGGGCTTCCTGGCTGACACACGGTCTCCCCTATAAACTGGGGAAGCCTCTCCTCCCACTCAAGAGGCATTGGGACCAAGCTTAAGTGTTGGTTTTATACAGAGCAGAGTTTCTATGGCTGTTTGTGGACAGTGGAAAACTCACATGAGGCATCCTGTCCTGTCCATCCTGTGAGGAGCTTCCAACATACCACAGCAGAATGATAAACACCGCCTGTATCAGCTCTTGGTCTGGCTGCCTCTTGACCATGTCATGTCATATGTGGGGCTCCTTGTGGCCTCTTGAGTCACAAGGTTTTAGGAGCTGTGTATGAGCATTGGAAGTCATGGGATGGTTCTGGAAAGCAAGGAGGCTGTGGATTTAAGACCTGGGTGTTGAACCTCTCTTTGTTAGGGAGTTAGCCTGGGGAAGGCTATGCTCATCTTTAGTATTCTTCCTTGTCAAATGAAAACCATCTGTAGAACAAAAACTTCTATGACGCATTAACTAAGAAAGTGGACATAGCAGGCAAATGTCTAGGGACAAATTCCTGCTCATTAATCACATAGCCACACTCTAATTATCCATGTCTTCATTTTCCCTATCTGTGACATGGAATGATGATGGGTCTCCTGGAGGTTTTTGGGAGGTTAGATGAGTTGGTGTAACTGTGTGTTGCTTAGCAGTGTGGATGGTTCTGAACAAGGCATCATTAGACAATTTTGTCGTTGTGTAAGCATTATGGAGTGTACATACACAACGAGGATGACAGTGACCATCACCAGGTGAGATAACTCCATGAGGCCATTCTTTTACATATGGTCCACCAATGACCAAAATATTGATGTGTAGCACACAGCTGCATATGTGTGGCCTCCCATTATCTTCAGGCTTCTGTGTGTCTGGGGGAAGAAAATCATCTGTTTATCTTATTAAGAATCCCATGAGGGTCTGGAGAGGTGGCTCTGCGGTTAAGAGCACTGGCTGCTCTTCCAAAGGACCCAGGTTCAATTCCCAGCACCCACATGGCAGCTCACAACTGTCTGTAACTCCAAGATCTGACACCCTCACACAGATATACATGCAGGTAAAACACCGATACACACAAAATAATAATAATAATAATAATAATAATAATAATAATAATAATAATAATAAAAGGAGTCTTGTGCATGTGATAAGTGGTTGTGCTGGTCAGTTTTTCCCAACTTGACGCAAGCTAGGATCACCTGGAAGGGGGAATCTTGACTGAGAAATTGCTTCCATCAGATGGGCCTGTGTACATGTCTGTGGGGGCATCTTCTTTCAGAATATTTATTTTATGTGTATGGATGTGTGCATGAGTATATATATGGGTGCTATGTACATGCAATGTACATGACCAGAAGAGGTCAGGAGAGAGCATCGGAGCCTCTGGCACTGTAGTTCAAGACAGTTGTGAGTCACCATGTGAATGTTGGAAACCAAACTTGGGTCTTCTGCAAGAGCAGTAAGTGCTCTTAACCACAGAAGCATCTCTCTGGCTCCAGGAGAATTTTCATGATTAATGTTGGCTGTGGCAGGGCACAGTCTACCGGGAGTAGCACCACCCAGGGCCTGTGGTCTTGGGTTGTATGAGGAAGCAGGCTGAGCGAGCCAGTGAGCAGCACTCCCCTCTTCCATGGCCTCCGTTCAGTGCCTGCTTCTGTGCCGCTGGCTTGAGTTCCAGCCCTGGCTTCCCTCCATGAGAGACGGTAACCGGAAGCTGAAATAAACCCTTTCCTCCCCGAGTTGTTTCTGGTCCGTGTTTTATCAGAGCAAGAGAAGCAACCTGAGACAGTTCCTAATCTGAATTCCATTTTCTGTTGCTATGATAATTGATTTGGCTCACAGTGCCAGGTTTATAGTAGGGAATCTGAAAAAGCAGGAATTTGAAACAGCTGGTCACATCCATAGTCAAGAACAGAGAGCAATAAAGCAATGTATCTTTCATAGGCATGCTACATACCAACCTAGCAGGTATGGATTTCTTCAAGTTTATACTACCTAGAATTCATTGAACTTCATGGATTTGTATATTCATGTTTTTCATCTGGTGTGGGAAGCTTTTAGCCATTTTCCTTCCCAAATCGTTTTTTTTTTCCCTCTCTCTCTCTGTTCTTCCAGAGACTCCCATGATGGATATGATGGTGTCCCACACGTATCAGAGCCATTGTCCTTTTCCTCCTGCCTGTTACTCTGCCTGGAGAATCTCAAGGGGTATTTTGTAAAAGTTCATAGAATTTCTCATTTGCCTGCTCAGACCGGCCTTTGAGTCCCTCTAGTGAACTTTCCACTTTAATTATTGCCCTTTTCAGAAGGATTTCTATTTGATGTTTTAAAACTAATTTCTGCCTCTTGATTGGTATCTGTTTCACGAGGCATCCTCCTCCTCCTTCGTTATTTAGATATGGTTTCTTTTGGTATTCAGAATATATTCAAAACCATTGATTTAAAGTCTTTGTCTAGCTGGGGCTGGTGAGATGGCTTAGCAGGTCCTGGCCAGCAACCTGATGACCTGAGTGTGGTCTCCAGAACCCATGTGGTGGAAGGAGAGAACCGACTCCCTCAAGTCATCCTCTGACACGCCTCCAGAAACAAACAAACAAACAAACAAAGAAACAAACAAACGTAATAAAGTCTTTGTCCACATCTAGACATCCCAAAGGCCCGTTCTAGCTACTCTAGTTTCCGCTTCTCCTCTTCATATCTTATCCATGTCATCTTAGTTCTCTGCATTGCTTATTTTCTGTTTTGTTTCTGTCTGCTTGCTTTTGAGACAGGGTCTCACTATGAGGCCTTGACTGCTTTGAAACTCCTTATGAAGATCAGGCTGGCCTCAAAGATGCAGAGACCTGCCTCTGTCTCCCCAGTGTGGGCTCAAAGGTGTGCACCACCACACCCTTCTTAATGGCTTGTATTTTTTAAACATACACACAAAATGGCAACTTGGGAAGCCTGGTTCTCCTTCTTGAGGCTTGCTCCTGTTGCTGTGTTTGAACTAATATTGTGACATCTATATTCTTGAGCATGAGACCTCTGTTCTATTAGTGTGACCATCAGTTAACAGAGATGTCCTAACATACATGGACCAATTCATCCCCCAGTCACAGCTTTGCAACTGAGGACTTTTGCAAAATGATAAAAAAAATTCGGATAATGGCAGGAGAGGGGCTCTGCAAGAGGTCCAACCCTGTTCTGTCTCCTCTAGTGTCAGCCAGACAGTTCTGCGATTTGCTTTGTTTGACCGAGGTCATCGTTTTCAGGGACACAGCAGAAGGGAGGAAATCAAAGCCCCCTAAAACTCACTGCTTCCGTGGTCGGTGGGGGCGCACACCTTTAGTCCCAGCTCTCAGGAAGGGAAGGCAGGCAGATCTCTGTGAGTTTGAGGCCAACCTGGTCTCCAGAACAAGTTCCAGGACAGCCAGGGCTACACAGAGAAACCCTATCTTGAAAAAAACCAACTAACCAAACAAACCAAAAAAAAAAAAATTCACTGTTTCTCCCAAGTCTCTTGCTTTTCTTGAATAAAGGCTTGCCAGGTTGCTGTAAGATTTAGGTTAATTTCTGGAATTCTGAAAAATAAAGACTCTTCCCACTTCCCAGCATTCTCATTGCTGTCAGCAAGGGAGAAGACCCAGTGGGGGAGGGGTTATTTCTTCCTCAGTCTTTATTTTTTTTTTTTTTTAATACTTTGACTTCTTTTTAATCTCTTTTATGTCTTACTTTTCTTCCTTTTTAATTTACTTTTATTTTATGTGCGCTGGTGTTCTGCCATGGGTCCCCTGGAACTGGAGTTATAGGACAATTGTGAGCTGCTATGTGGGTGCTGGAATTGAACCTGGGTCCTCTGGAAGAGCAGTCAGTGCTCTTAACCGCTAAGCCATCTCTCCAGTCCCCACCCCCCCTTTTGTTTCCTGGTATCACCCAAAGTTAATATACACAAAGCTCTTACAGCACAGAGCCCTACATGGGCATGCTGTTATTATCGTTGATAAATGAGAGCTCTCTGTATGAACTCTCTTTCAGAAAAGACAGGTGCTCCTAGGGAGCACAGAAAAGGGAGATGGGGAAGGAATGCAGGGACAGGCTTTGGAAGACAACTGGGGAAGGTTAGGTTCAGTGTCGCAAGTGTGGGCCGTATGATTCACGGCAGATGAGGGCGAGAAGGCGGACAAACAGACTCTGCTTAGGCTGCAGGCCAAGCCTTGCCTGTTGGTCCCCTGAGGCTGGTGTTCTCGTCAGCCCGTCTCTTTCTGCGTAGACATGGCTCATCTGCTCTGACTTTAAAAGGCATAGGCTCTAAGGACAGGTGGACAGAGCCATAACGTCCCTCCTCACGTATGATCCCTGGAGAAGCTGCCTCACCCCGCTCTGCCCTGCCCTGCCCAGGGAGTTGGCTGGATGATGCATCTGTTTACGAGTCTGTAGAGTGGCAAAGGGTGTGGGCATCTGGCTATGTGATAGCCTTCAAGCACATGCTCATGCCCATCAAAAGCCCTCCACCCTGAGACTCTGTGTTTCCAAGATAGCTGAGTGGTTACAAATCTCTGGTTCCCCCGCAGGGATGAGTGACGCCTGGATTTCCTGAAGCAAGCGCTAAGGAAGAGGAGGGAGAAGCGAGGGAGGGCTCTTCGCTCCACATGCGGACTGCTGGGTCTTTGAGACCCAGGACTGACTGCTCGAATGGCAAGGGTCAGGCAGGACGTGGAAGGAATCATTCTGAACATCAGGGTGGGAGCCACACGTGCTGTGGTCCACTGGGGCCTTAGAGACATTGTGAGCTTTAGAAGTGACCCTTCTGTACAGGCGATGTTGAGGCTGAGATGGGCCTTGTCCTCTCTGACTAGTCCTTCACAGGGCTAAGGGTGTAGCTCAGGTGGTAGAGTCCTTGCCTAGCATTCACAAAGCTCTGGGTTTCATCCCCAGCATGGCAGAAACTGACTAGATAGCTAGCTCAAGACTGTCTCGACAAGAAAAAGTCCTTTAAGAGGGCAATGGGTAACAGTGGCTACAGCCTGGGCCTCTCTTCTCCCTAGCATGCTCTTTCCTACCACACATCCTTTGCTTGCCCTAAATCTCAGGGGTTCTACACTGGCTGGATAGAAACACATTACACTAATGCCTGAGCTCCTAGGCAAGGAACTTGCTTGCAAGGTATAGGTAGAGAATGGAAGAATACCGTTCCATCCTGACAGAAGAAAACACTGAGGATCTGAGTGATGTGAACTAAGGGAGAACACAGAGTAGGACCACAGGCCCCAACAAGGCATCCACAACACATCTGCTTCGGAGCCATGTGGCAGCCCCCTCCACCGCCCTGACTGCTAAGTACCCCATGCTTGATTTCATGCTCGCCGTTACCAACTTGAAGTTCTCAGTATTTAAGAACAAGGAACCTGGTGTTTCCTTTTTGCAGGGCCTGACAAACGAGGTGGTAGTCTTGTTTATACTTTTGCCTAGAGGCTGAGGAAGGAGCCAGCCTGCCCCATAGGTTCCTCTAGCCTGAGATCTTAGGGTCACCAGCTTGTCTGTGCAGAGAGAGAATGGAACTAAGATACCACTGAGTATCACCCCAGAGGATCTGCTGCTGGGGTCAGAAGTTTTGGGAACCAGCAGCTTGGGGAATCTCTTAACTCTGGCAACCTGCACTGGATGAAGAACCCAGGCCTCAGAAGCTGGAGCTGGAGACAAACACCGTCGTGTTCCACCTCGGCTCTGGCTGTAAACACTACCCCAGGCAACAACTCTGTTCCCACAGGCTGGTCCCCTTCTCTTGGGGTCTTGGAAGGACAAGAAATGCAAGGAGGCAGAGAGAATGGGTACCTTACCCCCTGAGAGCGTGATGTGTTCACAGTTCTTGTCTTCTTTGCCATGCACGGCAACGCGCGTGGTGCAGATCCTCCAGAGACCGAAGTGGGCTGCCTTGCAAGTTTCGTTATGGTGCTCCAGGTGTGGGCTCAGCAAGGCCCAGTGGTCGGTGACCACGGCCACCATGGCCAGCACTCCCCCCACCAGGATGAAGAAGAGGGTCACACGAACCTTCAGTGTTTCCGTCTGTGACATGATGGTCGCTGAGGTGTGGGTGCTCTGGGCAGGGGACAGCAGTGTCTCCCAGGGATAAATGACAGCCGGCTAGATGGTGGCTATGGAGTTGGGAGTGGAAGCTAAGTTTAGTGTGCCTGGCTGAGCCAGAGTGGGCTGGCCTTGGGACTGAGAAACACTGGGCAGTTGGAGCAGCTGCCCAGACGTGTCCTGGGCCTGAGGGAGGCTTCTATTAATGCTTGTCTCTGGGTGTGTCACTGAGGATGCCTTCTGCTCAGGTTTCAGGGCTTTTCTCCCATCTGGGGGCTAGAAATACCCCCCAGGGTGAAGGAGAGAGAAAGCTCCAGACAGTGGCTTGAGAGGTCTATGGAGTAGATGTGTGTGTGTGTGTGTGTGTGTGTGTATGTGTGTGTGCTGATATATTGTGTTCCCCCAATATACTGTATCTCCCAATAAAATTTGCCTGGAGATCAGAGGAAAAAGCCAGCCACTATATAGAAGTCAGGCAATGGTAGCACACGCCTTTAATCCTATCACTTGGCAAGCAGGGATCTGTCTGGATCTCTGTGAGTTCAAGGCCACACCAGGGAACAGAGCCAGGCATGGTGACACACGCCTTTAATCCCAGCACCAACCATAGAGGTCTGGAGGTCTGTACAGACAGACAGGAAGTAGCAGAGCTGGGCAGGAAGAAGAAGTGATATAGCTGGGCTGAGAGAACAAATGAGAGAACAGAACAGAAAAGCATATAGGTGTGGGTAGACAGGAAGTAGCTCGCTTTGGAAGCTGTGGAGTTGGTGAGGTGAGGTTAGCTGTGGATTTCCTATTTCCCTGATCTCTCAGGTTTTCACCCCTATATCTGGCT